>JANHAO010015794.1:0-14683 GCA_026873985.1 Saraca asoca | reverse complement strand
AAGTCTAAGAAAACTTCCAGGTCAACCAGAGAATCCTAGGGAACATTGCAAAGCCATTATTTTAAGAAGTGGGAAGCAACTAGAAGGGCCTAAGACAAGTGAAGAGGAAGTCAGTAAAGATGAACCTAGAGTAGAGGTTAAGAAGCCCAAGGAACTTGAAGCCAGAAAAGAAGTAGAAAAGGAGGATCAAAAAGAAGAAGAACCAAAGTATATACCTCTTGAACCATATAAGCCACCAATTCCCTTCCCTCAAAGATTAGCTAAAGCAAGACTGGAAAAATAATATGGGAAGTTTCTAGACATCCTCAAGAAGCTACACATTAATATCCCTTTCTTGGAATCTGTCTCACAAATGCCCTCATATGCTAAGTTCCTAAAGGAGATTTTATCCAACAAGAGGAAATTTGAAGAGTACACCATAGTCTCCTTAACTGAGGAATATAGTGTGATCATTCAGAACAAATTACTTCCCAAACTCAAAGATCTTGGTAGCTTTTCTATTCCCTGCTCTATTGGAAACATGCATATTGATTATGCCCTCTGTGATCTAAGAGCAAGCGTGGGTCTTATGCCTCTTTCTATTTGTAAGAAGCTCCAGATGGGTAATTTGAAGCCAACCACTCTCTCTTTACAACTGGCAAACCGATCTATCAAGTATTCAGTTAGTATCTTAGAGGATGTGCCTCTAAAAGTCGGTAAACTTTTTATTCTAGTTGAGTTTGTGATTTTAGAGATGAAAGAGGATGCTCAGATCCCTATCATTCTTGGAAGGCCTTTCTTTGCCACTATTGGCACCATTATAGATGTAAAGAATGGAAAGCTTTCCTTGAATGTAGGGGATGAAAAAATTGAATTTAATTTAGCTCTTGCAATGAAATATCCTTCTCTCGAAGACTCGTGTTATAAAATAGATTCAATTGAACAAACTATGAGAGAAGATATAAAGAGTCACTATACTAATGATCCACTTGAGCTTTACCTTGTGAAAAGCTCTCCTACTTTTGATAAGGATGCTAAAGTTGCTGTGTATAGTAAGCTGCTTGATGAGAGCCCCATTTTTCCAGCCAAAGCAAGAGTTGAGAAGTTGGAAGCAGATCCAAAGCAAACTTCCATGGAGGAAGATAAACTTTTAAAGGTAGAACTAAAACCTCTTCTTCCCAATCTAAGGTATGAATTTCTTAGTCCTAATTCTACTCATCCTGCGATAATAAATGCAACTTTAAGTGAAGATGAAATTGAAAAGTTGCTTAAAGTTCTTAGAAAACATAAAAATGTCATTGGATATAGCATTGATGATATTAAAGGGATTAGTCCATCTATTTGAATGCATCATATTCTACTTGATGATTATCATAAGCCTTCTACAGAGCACCAAAGACATTTAAATCCAAATATGAAGGAAGTAGTTAAAAAGGAGGTGCTGAAATTACTTGATTCAGGCATCATCTATCCTATCTCTGATAATGAATGGGTGAGCCCGATTCAAGTAGTTCCAAAGAAGGGGGTATGATTATCATCAAGAATGATAATAATGAACTAATCCCCACGAGAATGGTCACAGGTTGGTGCATGTGTATTGATTATAGAAAACTAAATAAGGCCACCAGAAAAGACCATTTTCTTCTCCCATTTATTGATCAGTTATTGGAGATATTAGCCAAGCATTCTTATTTCTGCTATTTAGATGGATATTCTGGCTTCTTTCAAATTCCTATTCATCCAAGTGACCAGGAAAAGACTATATTTACTTGCCCTTATGGTACTTTTGCTTATAGGAGAATGTCATTTGGTCTTTGTAATGCACCAGCCACCTTTCAAAGGTGTATGATGGCTATATTTTCTGATTTTGTTAAGCAAAGTGTGGAAGTTTTTATGGATGACTTTTTTGTATGTGGCACTACATTTGATCATTGTTTGAGAAATTTAACCCAGGTTTTACAAAGATGTGAGGAGGTTAATCTGGTCCTAAACTGGAAAAAGTGCCACTTTATGGTAAGAGAAGGCATAGTGCTTAGGCATTTGGTGTCTAAAAGAGGAATTGAAGTGGATAAAGCCAAGATTGATGCCATCTAAAGCATGTCCCTACCCCTAAATGTCAAAGAAGTGAAAAGCTTTCTAGGCCATACGAGCTTCTATAGGAGAGACATCAAAGATTTCTCAAAAATTTTGAAACCATTGACTAATCTACTTATTAAGGATAACCATTTTGTCTTTGATGATCTCTATCTTGATGTTTTTCATAGGTTGAAGGAGGCCCTTATATCTATACCAATTATTCAACCCCCTAGCTAGAGCCTTCCTTTTGAGATCATGTGTGATGCTAGTGATTATGTTGTTAGGGCGGTTCTTAGACAGAGAAAAGATAAGAATCCATACGCCATATATTATGCAAGCAAAACTCTGGACGAAGCTCAAGTCAATTATAGCACCATAGAAAAAGAGCTGCTAGTAGTGGTTTTTGTAATTGATAAGTTCCAACAATATCTACTAGGATCCAAAATTATTGTGTACATAGACCATGCTGCTATCAAGTACCTATTCACCAAAAAGGAGCCCAAACCAAGATTAATCTGATGGATCCTTCTCTTGCAAGAGTTTGACTTAGAGACCCAGGACAAGAAAGGAGTTGAGAATGTGGTTGCTGATCATCTCTCAAGGTTGAGGTAGGAACCAGTTGAAGAAGCAAAAGATGAATTGCCATTGATGACTCTTTTCTCGATGATCAACTTTTTATTGTCACCAACATTGAAGCTCCTTGCTATGCTGACTTTGTTAATTACCTTGCATGTGGAATCTTACCTCATGGACTGAGCTATCAGCAAAAGAAGAAGTTCTTCTTAGATGTCAAATACTATATTTGGGATGAACCTTGCTTATATAAGTGGTGTGCAGATGGTATCTTTTGAAGATGTATCCTTGAAGAAGAAGTAACTAGTGTTATCTTCCACTGCCATGATTCACCCTATGGCAGCGATGCTAGCACCTCAAAAATAACTGCTAAAACCTTCAGGCTGGATTTTATTGGCTTTCACTCTTTAAAGATGTCCATAAATATGTAAAAACCTATGATCAATGCCAAAGAATTGGTAATATCTCAAGAAGGAATGAAATACCCATGAACAACATTCTGGAGGTGGAAATATTTGATGTTTGGGGAATAGATTTCATGGGACCTTTTCCACCATCTTGTGGCAACAAGTATGTAGTAATCAAGTTCTTCAAGAGGATAATTTTTCCAAGGTTTGGAATTCCTAGAGCTGTCATCAGTGATGGTGGCTCACACTTTATTGAACGCCAGTTTGAATCTCTTTTGAAGAAATATGGAGTGACTCACAAGATGGCATTAGCGTACCATCCCCAAACTAGTGGCCAAGTTGAAGTTTCCAATAAGGAAATCAAGAGCATTCTGAAGAAGACAGTCTCTAGAGGAAGGAAGGATTGGTCTCTAAAACTTGATGACGCATTGTGGGCTTACCGATCTACTTATAAAACTCTCATAGGCACGACCCCATTTTGTCTGATATATAGGACACCCTGTCATCTACCAGTTGAGTTGGAACATAAGGCATATTGGGCAATCAAGACTCTCAACTTTGATATGAAAATGGCTAGAGAAAAGAGATTACTTCAATTAAATGAACTTGATGAGTTAAGACTGGATGCCTATCAAAATGCAAGATTATGCAAGGAGAGAACAAAGAGCTTGCATGATAAACACATCCTGAGGTGAGACTTCTAAGAAGGAGACTAGGTACTATTCTTCAATTTGTAATTAAAACTCTTCCCAGGCAAACTCCATTCTCATTGGTCTGGCCCTTTTCAAGTCTGACAAGTCCTCCCATATAGAGTCATTGAAATCTGGAGTGAAGCAACTGGACCTTTCAAAGTTAATGGCCAGTGCCTCAAGCATTACTTGGCAGGAGAACCAACTAAAGAGAGAGCCACTTGCACTCTCTTTGAGCTCCCTTCAACCAAATAAAAGTATCAAAGGAGTCGAGCTCATGACTTAAAACGAGCGCTTCTTGGGAGGCAATCCATGTTTACTTTTACAGTATTTATTTTGCTTATTTTTTCTTTTCCCCTTTCTTAGTTTTTAGTTTAATTTTGTTTTACATTTGTAGCTTTTAGTGTTGTGAATTGATGAACTTATTAGAGGATTAAGATACTAGATCATCTCTATGTGTCAAGCATCATTTAAGGGAAGGTTTGATGTAGAAATCACCTTAAAAATTTTGAGCAAGAACAAGATTGGTAGCCTTAAACACAGCCAGGATGTGTCGCAAGACACAATTGTGTTCCAAGCATACTCAGAAGTAGAAAATTCCAACACCAAACATGGCCTGGCTATGTCCTGGAACACAACTGTGTTCCATGCAGCCTCCGAAACTAGAATGTGGCAGCCCCAAGCATAGCTTACACATGTGCTAGAACATGCTTGTGTTCTAAGCAAGACTCGATGAAAAAAAAGAAAAAAATATCAAAAAGAATTTCAAAAAAAAAAAAGAAAGAAAAGAGAAAAAGCAGAAATTCGATTGGCCAGCATCAAACACTGGCTGGCCATGTCCTGAAACACGCCCGTGTTTTAGGCTTTGCCCTAAAACATGGCTAGCCCCATTCTTGAAACATGGCAGCCATGTTTTAATCTTCTCCAACTTTGCTGCTCTCTCTCTCGGCCATGCCTCTCATCCAGCCACCGAGACCTTAGAAATTCTGACCATCTCCTCTCTACAAGTAGCTGAAATGTCTAGCCATTCTTTTTCAATGAACAAGCACCTAACTCCCATCTCACCTTAATTCTTCTCCAACTTCTAACTTTTAGCTAAGAGAAAGAGCCTTTGCATGTGTAAATAGGAGGTACCGATCTACTACCTTAAATTTCTGCTACATTTTTGTTCTTTTTGCTGATTTTATTGTCTTAGTTTTCTATCGTTTCTAATTTTATTATTTCTGCTATTTTGCCTTTTTTTTGCATTTTCTATTGCTACCTTTTGCTGTTAAGTTTTTTATTGAGTCTGCATTATTGCCATATTGCTGCCTTGCAATTTTATTGTATTGCTACCTTGCTATTTTATTACGTTGTTGAGTCTGCATTTTACTGTGTTGCTGCATTGCCATTTTATTGAGATTGCTATCCTGCTATTTATTGTGTGCTGTCCTGTTGATAAACTCTAGTTATAACTATTTTTCTACACAAATCCCACTTAATGTTGATGCTCTGCTCTACCTAAATTAAAAATCTTTGTCAAATTCCTACTGTTTCCCTATATAAACCTCTGCTACACTTGAACACAAAAGGGATATTTTAGGTGCCATTTCAATTTTTATGCTAATAAAGAAAATAGTCTATTGCACTTGAAAATCTTTTTTCTACATATTTAATGGCTCCTAAAAGATCCAGAATTGGCTAAGCCTCGTCCTCCCAATCTGATCAAGCACGTAGGGGATGAGGTAATCCCAACCAGCAATCTCATGAAATTAAAAAATTTGGAATCATCTTCATTGATGATGATCAATGTAGACGATATGATCAGTTAGTAAAAAGGGAAATGCTGAGTGCCCATTATGTTGATGAGGTTTGCCTGGAGCAGTTGGGATTATTCAATGACGTCCAATATTTGTTTGATCGAATTGGGTGGTCGACATTTATTACAATTTGTTTCCCTACATATGCAAAAATGACCCTAGAATTCTTTAGCTCTTTTAATGCAATCCTATTCAGAGACTATGAGGTCGAACAAGGACAAATTACTTTTTGATTATGTTATATGTGAAGATCGGTTCGACTTGAACGGACCCACGAGCTATCCAAGAACGACAAAAGGATCAGTTAGAATAACTTCTAGATCACCTCATCGTCAGGTCGTATCATGAAATGACCTCTCTGACTTGAGCTCGTGCACCACAGAGCGAGCTTAACCTCTCCATCCCAAGGACGGGCACACCTATAAACTAAACGACCTGGTTAATGAAGTATGATCAATGACCAAAGAGCTCGCCAGATAGAAGACCAAGTCATACTTTGCCCCAATGAACAAATGGGGCCCGCCTGCAGAAGATAATCTTCAATAGCCAAAAAAGGAGATTTAACCTATATATTCTATCTTGTACATTAAATGTCGATGTAACATACTTACTGCATATGTAATTACTATTGCAACCTCCTCTCCTCTATAAATATGAGGGAGTAGCCTTTTGTAACAAGAGAGGATACGAGAAAATAGGCAAAAACTCTGCCGAAGTACTAAGAGGAAACTTGAGTGTTGTATCTCCATAAAAAACACTATCAGAATAACACATTACAGTGGACGTAGGGTCCGGTGATATCTGAATTTGGTCGAACCACGTTAAATCCTGTGTCTTCTTCTCTGGTCTTCCCTTCCTCTCTATGTATCTTACTAATTTATCTTGTTTGAACTGTAAAAAGGTCTAAGATCCCATAAGAATCCCTCCCTGTTGGCTAAAGTTTAGGCTTTTTCGTATGAACCAAATTTCACCATCAACATTTTTGGTGCCGTCTGTGGGGATCTCACCTATTCTGGTTCATTTCTTGTTGCAATGGCCAAGGGAAGAACCACTAGAGCTTCAAATCCACAACCCTATCCTCCGGATGGTCATGTCTCAATGACGAACTTGTCTATTGCTTCTGTTATCAAAACAACTACTGGTGTCCTCGCTACCAACAGCACCGATGGATCGCTAATCTGGCTCCAGCGTTAGGAGAAACTTGAGCACATGATGGGAGAACTGGCTAAGATAATCACAGCATTAGTGCAAGCACAAGCCTAGAATGTGTAGGGGTAGCCTAAGACCACCGTACCTAAGGTTGAGTGTTCCAGTGAACTTAACCAGGAGCAGACTTCATATCACCATCCACATGGTCAGAACACTGAACCAAGCCACCAGGTCTCTAGCCAAAGGTTGGGGGGCTTGGACATTTTGGTGGAAGACCTCCTTCGGAGGGTCAAGCACCTGGAAAAGTACCCTCAAAGTCAAAATGACCAAGGTCACTCTAGGAAGCGAACTCCTTTCTCTAAGGAAATCATGGAGGAACCCTCCTGTGCAAGCTCAAAGTTCCAGTCATTCCACTGTATAATGGAGATAGTGACTCACACAACCATCTGGGCCTGTTCAACATCCAGATGAATCTACAAGCTTGCAAACCTTTAATCAGGTGCCACGTGTTCCCCGCTACTTTGGGTGAAGTTCCTCGAGTTTAGTTCAGGAACCTCCTAACTCGCAGCATCAATAGTTAGGAGGAATGCCAGGAAAAGTTTGTTGATCAGTACCGAATGCTGCAGAAGTAGCTCGCACCCCTATGCCATCTTGCCATGATCTTCCAAGGTAAATGGGAACGCTAAAAGACTACATCACTCACTTTAGGCATAAGATCAATAATGCTGAGAAGCCCTCAAACAAGGCTATCCTGACTACTATCTTGGCGAGACTTCATCGAGATGGAAAACTCTTCAAGAGTCTGTATAAGTCCCCAATTGGCAACCTAGGTGAATTCTACGAGCGGGCCATGAAACAGATCAAATGGCACGAAACTTTCAACTTGCAGAAGTTTAAGTTAAGCAACTCAACTCAAAATAAGAAGAGGAGTAACCATGGGAATGAGAATGGCAACCCTGACTGCTAGCTCATTAAAAAGAGCAAGGATGAGCGACCCCCAATTCTAGGTCATCACAGTACCTACAACATCTTGTCAGATGCTTAGGATAATATCTTTGCAATGGAAAGGGACAAGGAGGACTTCGAAAAGCCTCAACCCTTGAGGACTCCTAGCAAGTCCAGATTCAACCGAGGGAAACTCTGTGCATACCACAATGAGTTTGGGCATGTCTCCTTAGAGTGTTGGGCACTAAGAGACGTCATAGAGGATCTCATCAGAAGAGGTTGTTTGCATGAGTACGTTGTGCAGCCTTCCAAGCAGCAGCTTAGACCATCCTGATGGGACACTGAGCAAGAGCAATCTCTTACTATCAGGATGATCTTTTAAACTCTTGTACTCATTTGTAAATTATGTAAAAATTTTAAATACAACTACTAAGTTTTAATTCTTCTTCAAATAGGTGATTCACCTAATTGGCATTCTTTTATTTGGGCACAAGATCGCCCCAACCACAAGATCGGTCACCCTTTTATTTGGGCACAAGATCACCCCGACCACAAGATCGATCACCCCTTTATTTGGGCACAAGATCACCCCGACTACAAGATTGGTCTCCCTTTTATTTGGGCACAAGATCACCTTGACCACAAGATTGGTCACCCTTTTATTTGGGCACAAGATCGCCCTGACCATAAGATCGATCACCCCTCTATTTGGCCATGAGATCGGCCTGAACACAAGATCACTCATTTGTTAATTTTGTAGCTCTCATGTGAACTCAATTAAGTCACAGCTCTCATGCAAACTTATCTATTTTGTCATGAGATCGCTCACTTATTAATTTCACAGCTCTCATGCGAACTCAATTAAGTCACAGCTCTCATGCAAACTTATCTATTTGGCCATGAGATCGGCTCGAGCATGAGATCACTCACTTGTTAATTTCATAGCTCTCATGTGAACTCAATTAAGTCACAGGTCTCATGCGAACTTATCTATTTCACCACGAGATCAACTCGAGCAAGAGATCACTCACTTGTTAATTTTGCAGCTCTCATGCAAACTCAATTAGGTCACATCTCTTATGCAAACTTATCTATTTGTCCACGAGATCAGCCCCAGCACGAGATCACTCACTTGTTAATTTCACACCTCTTATGTGAACTCAATTAGGTCACAGCCCTTATGTGAACTTATCTATTTGGCCATAAAATCGGCCCGAGCACGAGATCGCTCACTTGTTAATTTTGTAGCTCTCATGCAAACTTATCTATTTGGCCTCGAGATTGGCCCAAGCACGAGATCGCTCACTTGTTAATTTCATAACTCTCATGTGAACTCAATTAAGTCGTAGCTCTTATGCAAACTTATCTATTTGGCCATGAGATCACTCACTTGTTAATTTTGTAGCCCTCATGCAAACTGAATTAAATCGTAACTCTCATGTGAACTTATCTATTTTGCCACGAGATTAGCTCGAGCAAGAGATTGCTCACTCAAATAGGTCACAGCTCTCATGCAAACTTATCTATTTATCCACGAGATCGGCCCCAACACGAGATCACTCACTTGTTAATTTCACAGCTCTCATGCGAATTCAATTAGGTCACAACTCTCATGTGAACTTATCTATTTGGCCACGAGATTGGCCCGAGCATGAGATCACTCACTTGTTAATTTTGTAACTCTCATGCAAATTTATCTATTTGGCCACAAGATTGCTCACTTGTTAAGTGGCAGCTCTCATGCAAACTTATCTATTTGGCCACTAGATCGGCCCGAGCATGATATCATTCACTTGTTAATTTTGTAGCTATCATGCAAACTCAATTGTTTCACAGCTTTCATGCGAATCTATCTTATTATTTAATGATTTCCACACTAACTTGTCTATTTATTTGGCCATAGGATTGGCCTGAGCATGAGATTGCTCCAATTTGCAACTTATGCTACCTTCTGATTATGCACAGGTCACACGAATTGATAAAAAAAATCCTTATGCGAGAAACAAAAGTAGTAAATAGAGAACTGCAGAAGGAAAGCTAAAGTTTTATTCACTTAGAGACCTCAACGAGGTAGATGTACATCAGAAAGCTTTGGATATAAGCTAATCAAAATACAAAAGGGAAAACCTATGACTGAGAAGAAGGACCAACCGTGAAGAGCCGTACTCCGACTGACTGGAGCCCATGCACCACCAAGGTTCTCAAATTTCCCTTCCAATGTACAATCAGCAATAGCACTGCAACTCCTTATATCTTTGGTCGCCCATTCCTGATGAAGGAAGCTAATCAGGAAGCGCCAAGAGCTTGGCCTACCGAACAATTGCCTCACGGCGGAGCCGAGAGAATGCAGTCTGAGATCTATATGAGATCTCTCTATGTTAGTAGAGAAGTCGAGTCTTTTGAAATCTCTATGCAGCAGACCATACATGCCTCCATAGAAGAACAGAACTCTAGAAGCGGAGGTGGTTTATTAAGAAACTCCATGGTTTGCTCAATGCAGCGACCGAAGGGATTACCTCTCCCTTATATAGAGCCAAGGCTAGCTCTATCGAAGGATCCAGATTTGTCCCCCAACTACCAATATTTATGGCCTCAGAAAAGGCTAAGTCTGACTCAACAATAGCTACCAGACACATGCCATGAGAGACATGGCCTAGTACAGATGAAATGATAGTCCCAAAAAAGGACTTTGACTGATTAGAAATCAAAGAGTTTCAACTCCTAGCCTGCGAAGCGAGCTGAGAGTTGGGGGGGCTTATGTTATATGTGAAGATCGGTTCAACCTGAATAGACCCACGAGTAGTCTAAGAATGGCAAAGGGATCAGCTCGAATAACTTCCAGATCGCCTTATCATCAGGTTGTATCATGAAATGACCTCGCCAACTTGAGCTCATGCACCACAGAGTGAGCTTGACCTCTCCTTCCTGAGGATGGGCACACCTATAGACTAAACGACCTAGTTAATGAAGTATGATTAGCAACCTAAGAGCTCACTAGATAGAAGACCAAGTCATACCTTGCCCCAACGAACAAATAGGCCCTTCCTATAGAAGACAATCTTCAGTAGTCGAAAAAGGAGATTTAACCTGTATATTCTATCTTGTACATTAAATGCTTATGTAACATACTTACTGCATATGTAATTACTATTGTAACCTCCTCTCCTCTATAAATATGAGGGAGGAGCCTTTTGTAACAAGAGAAGATACGAGAAAATAGGTAGAGACTCTGTCAGAGTAATAAGAGGGAACTTGAGTGTTGTATCTCCATAAAAAACACCATCATAACAACACACTACCATGGACGTAGGGTCTGGTGATATCCAGATTTGGCCAATCCATATTAAATCCTATGTCTCCTTCTCTGCTCTTCCCTTCCTCTCTGTGTATCTTGCTGATTTATCTTGTTCAAACTGAAAAAAGGTCTAAGATCCCGTAAGAATCCCTCCCCATTGGTTGAAGTTTGAACTCTCCGTACAAACCAAATTTCACTGTCAATAGATTATTTAACCAAGATTATAATTTGTCATTAGCTTAATTTAATGAATTATTTAGACTCTCTCTTAAGGGTCCCAGGATTGTTCCCTCCAGTTTTTTGCAAGTTTATTTTAGAATTCAATAGCTATTGGAGGGCAGTATAAGGCTTCATAATCAAAAGCCTTGTCAATTTGCAACCCCTGTTTTAGATATATTCAGCGTGTCATGGCACACATTATTTTTGGATAAGCCGAAAGTAATGGGGTTGCAAGTCAACGAAAGCTATATTTTCTATGGGCAATGATAAATAATAATCAGATTGATACTGGGGCATTCATGGCACAACAAATGCAAAAAGTGGGTAATGCATTGCATGGCAAATTTGTGACAGAAGGATTAGTAACAACGACTGCTCATGGTTTGTGATTGGAACAATAACTTGTGGATTTGCAACCTTTACCTGGAAACTCAAGGATTGACATGGAATCCTGCTTACATATGAAATTGATTGTCAAGAGGGGATCTGAGTATTGGTTGCATTTCTAAGGCAGAGATCTTTTTCACCTCTCTAAACCTGAGCATACCACTGTTACCGATCAAGCCAATTGGAGGTACCCACTTCAAAGGGGTTCTAAAGATTCTTGACATCAGAATTTAGTTCATACGGAGAGTTCCAGATTTTGACCAACGGGGGTGAATTCACAGATCCAATGCTACTTCCTGAAGTGTGAGAGAGATGAAGGGAGAGGAAGAAGGAGAAGGTGGCGCAATGTTTTTAACGTGGTTCGGCTAAATCAGGGTGGTACCAGACGCTACGTCCATGACGAAGATTTTATTAATATTTGAGAAGGAATTTTTACAGAGTTTTGGCAAACAAATTTTTGACCTTTCTTTATTCTAATAATTGATTCCTATTTATAGAGGAATGAAGAGTTACATACATTAATTACAAGCTACAGTTGTGTTACATCAAGAAATAAATAGAAAGGATAGTACACTACTGTAATTCAGTTGCTATAGGGTTCTGTCTATGGGGTGGGACCTTCTTGTTGGCTGTGGACTAGCATTTGTATGTGTCTACTGCTCAGTATTATTTTACCATATGAGATGTCTGCTATCCAGAGCTGGGGATTGCTGTAGAGGATCGCTATAGCGAGCTTGGTGTCACTGTAGTGGAATAGCGAGTTCAGGCTGGGCAGTTGACTACTTGGCGAGCTGGTCTTGTGATGACCTTGTTGTGTTACTTTCTGGCGGTAAGTGAGGCGGAGCTCGCTAGGCATCCATAGCGAGATGGGTAACTTGGCCTCTACCGGGCTCAAGTTTGTCTCATTCTCTTAAGACTACTTTTTGCCTATAACATAAGCCCTCCAACTCTCAGTTTGCTTTGCGGACTGAAAGTTGCAATTTTTTCGAGGCTTTGTTCATATCTCCAGTTAGAGTCCTTACTTGACTGGATTATCATTTTAGATGCCTTTTCATTCTACTTTAGGCCATGCTTTCTTGTGTTTTCCATTTTTGGTCATTGGTGCGGCTCATTTTAGGCTGTTGGATGAAGATTAGCTAGATGTCTTCTAGATTCTTTGATGGATCGAGCTGGTCTTTTTATACCGTGAGGGACTTCTTCTTTCGCCTTAGAGAAGTTTGATGGAAGAGGCTGATGAGCCCCCTACATTTTTAGGGTCTTGGCTTCCGGTGAAGCTTGTTGAGACATGGAAGGCCTGTTGTAGAGTATCGAGAGGCATGGATAGCTTGTTGCACATGGCTTCACTACAGGATCTATCTGGTGAGCTCTTGGAGAGTCTTATGCTGATCTTGCACTATCTTCCCTGGCACCCTTCATAGAATCCAACATGGCTGTTAGAACTCTTGGCATCTTTTTGAGCTGTGCTGGTTTGGTCCAGTAGGAACCACCGATCAGGTATGGGAAGATTACAGAAGTAGAGTTGTTGGTCTTCTTACTGGTGGGAGTTTGCCTCCTAGTTTAGCTGGCTTATCACTTTCTTGTTAGAATGGTAGTATTAGGCTTGCAAGCTTCTTTCCTTTGTTTCTATATTTCTTCTTCATCTAATGTAATTTTGCCTCTTTGAGGCATTTTAGCTATGTGAGCTCTTCTATGTAGCTTCTAAGAGTTGTATTGGATGCTTTGTGCACCACTATTTGTACATTTCTGATGATTAATGAAATGTTTCTTTGGCCAATCGACTGCATTTTTAGCTTTCTATTTTTCGTTTGGTTGCCTTTGGCAAGTAAGAATCGGGTCGCATGTGTGCTGCGATAGATGAGAGATCAGGTGTGTGAATCGTGATTTTCTGGTCATATGTTGGCCATGGATATATGTGTTGCATGAAAACTATAATGAGTTTGTCTTGATGTCTTTGCGATGTGGTGGGCTTGTAGCCCGTTATCTAATTTGAGCATCTGGTCGAGGTAGGTTTCTGGGCCATCTCACCCTCAGTTTGTTTCGCTGTAGCAAGATGATAGCTTGTCACCAAGCGAGGTCGCACATTTGTACCACAGCAAGCTCGTTGCTCAGTTTCATAGCAATCTTGTTACTCAATGAGGCAGTAAGCCTGTTGCTCAGTAAGGTAGCAAGCTCATTGCTCAATGAGGTAGCAAGCTTATTGCTCAGCCCCACAGTAAGCCCATTGCTCAGCGAGACAGCAAGCTCGTTGCTCAGCCCCATAACAAGCTTGTTGCTCAGTGGTTAGAGAGTTTGTACTCTTGGAGAGTCAGTGAGGCAATAAGCTTGTTGCTTAGTAGGTAGCAAGCTTGTTGCTCAATGAGGCAGCAAGCTTGTTGCTCAGCCCCGCAGCAAGCCCATTGCTCAGCGAGACAGCAAGCTCGTTGCTCAGCCCCACAGTAAGCTCATTGTTTAGTGAAACAGCAAGCTTGTTGCTCAGTGGTTGGAGAGTCTATACTCTTGGTCCCAGTATGTGGGATATGGTTTGTTCTGGATGTATCGATGGGGTAGGCCTTGCGTCATCTCACCCCTAGATGAATCCTTGTAATGGTGGAGTGTGATAAATGTGAAAAAGTGCATAAAAATAAGATAGTTTTAGTCTAGTTTATTAATAATATTTCATGTTTTCGTAATGTTTTTACTTTGATTTTACATTTTGTTCGAGATACTACTCTTGGTTGTATTACTTGTGCAGGATGATGAAAATGGTTGAAAAGAAGAAGAGAACTTGAAGAATGAAGATACATTTGGATCAAGGAAAGGATTCAAGAAGAATACATGGAAGAAACAAGCAAAAAATCAAAGAATTTCAAGAAATAACATAGAGCACGGCCGTGCTCGGTGCTGCCTGGAAGTTGGGGAAGAAATTCATGATCATGACACGGAACATGGCCGTGTTACAGAACACGACTTACGTGCTGATGTGGCCAAATTGATAAATCCAAATCTCCTCAAGCACACTCAGCCCATGTTATGAAGCCCAGCCATGGTGAACGTGATTTAAGGCTATAAATAGGACTCCTTGTAACCCATTCTATCCATCTCATCTCATAGTTTAGAATCCTAGTTTTAGTTTCAAGTCAATTCTCTCTTCTTTCTTCTCTTTTCTCTTCTTTAGCTTTAGATTTT
>JANHAO010015793.1:0-14685 GCA_026873985.1 Saraca asoca | reverse complement strand
AGAAGTGAGTCTCATGGATAATATTATCTTCATCTAACAACTTCAATAGCACATTTTGCATCTAAAGCTCCTAAACTACCTCACCAACGCCTTGGTCATCCAAGTCTTTCTAAGTTTCGAAAAATTCATCCTCATTTTGCTAATTCACAATTTTTAAATTGAGTTGTGTCAACTTGGCAAACATGTCCACTCATCTTTTCCGAAAAGAATCAATAATAGGGCTGAGTCTTCATTTTCCATTGTCCATTCTGATGTTTAGGATCCAAGTTGAGTCACTTCATCTTTAGGTTTTCGTTATTTTGTTACTTTTATTGATGATTATTCAAGATGCACTTGGTTATATTTAATGAAAGATCGTTTAGAATTATTTTCTATTTTTGCATCCTTTTGTTTTGAGATTAAAAATCAATTTAACAAGTCTATCCAAATATTGCGTAATGATAATGCTAGAGAATATTTCTCAACTAAATATTCTTCTTATCTATCCTCTCATGATATCTTACATCAATCTACTTGCTCTCATACCCTTCAACAAAATGGAATTGTTGAATGTAAAAATCATCATTTAATTAAGACAGCACGCAACCTCTTGCTACATTATAATGTTCCCATTTGGTTTTGGGGTGATACCATTCTCACCGCTTGTTATCTCATTAATCGCATGCATCTTTTGTTTTAAATGATCAAGTGCGTCATGATATCTTGTACCCTAATGAAACCCTTTAACCTATTCCCCCTCGTGTCTTCGGTTGTATTTGTTTTGTTCATGATCTTTCTCCAAGTGTCGACAAAATGCCTGCTAAAGCTATCAAATGTGTCTTAAGGTATTCTCATCTTAAAAAAGGATATAAATGCTACTCTCCAATGTTGAATCATTACTATGTCTCGACAGATGTTACCTTCTTTGAAACATCTCCATATTTCACCACATCCATTGAGTCCTCTATAGTCTCCGAAGTTCTGCCCACCCCTCAATTTGCCTCTCTAAAGTCACCAATTTCTCAACTCCAAGATCAATAGCCTCCACTTCTCACTTACAATTGACATCCTTGCTTCGTAGACACTGAAGAAGCTCCTATTGAAATACCAAGTGACTCAACTTCTGTCCAAACGATTCCACCAACCCCAAATCCTCCTGATAGCATTCCCATTGCTCTTTATAAAGGTAATCTTCCACTTGTAACCCTCATCCCATTTATAATTTCTTAAGTTATCATTGCTTATCACCAACCCACTATAGCTTTGTATCTACCCTGTCTTCTTAAGACAATTGCGGAGGCTTTCTCTCATTCAGGTTGGCACCAGGCTATGATTGATGAAATGATTGCTCTAGACTCCAATGTAACATAGGACCTTGTTCCTTTACCTCCTGGTAAAACACCTATAGGATCTCGAATGATTTACACAATTAAAGTTGGCCCCAATGGTGAAGTTGAACGTTTTAAGGCTCGTCTTGTAGCTAAAGGCTACACCTAGACTTTTGGAGTTGACCATATTGATACTTTCTCTCCTATGACTAAGATTACCTCTGTACACCTACTTATCTCCCTAGCTGCCATCTGCAACTAGCCCCTTCATCAGTTAGATATCAGAAATGCCTTTCTTCATAGTGATTTACAAGAAGTGTATATAGAGCAACCTCTTGGGTTTGTTGCTCAGGGGGAGTCTACACTAGTTTGTTGCCTAAACAAGTCTTTCTATGGATTGAAACAATCACCTCAGACTTGGTTTGGAAAATTTAGTCAAGTCATTCAAGCATTTGAAATGATTCAGAGCAAAGCTGACCACTCAGTATTTTATCAACACTTTTCATCTAATCTTTGCATATTTTTAGTGGTGTATGTGGATGATATAGTCATCATTGGAAATGATCATGTTGGCATTGATCGGTTGAAATAGCATCTATTTCAACATTTCCAAACAAAAGAGTTGGGTAAGTTGCAGTATTTTCTTGGGATTGAGATAGCCCAATCAAAAGATGGAATCGCTATCCTTAGACATCTTGGAGGAGACAGGGATAATAAATTGTAAACCTGTAGATTCTCCAATGGATCCTAATGTTAAGCTTCTACTAGACCAACAAGAGTTATACTCAGATCTAGGAAGATATTGTAGATTGGTTGGAAAATTGAACTATCTCACAATCACTAAACTTGACATTTCCGTTGCCATCAGTGTTGTCAATCAAATTTTGAGTTCTCCTCACGATGATCACTGGGAAGTAGTGATTGGAATAGTCAAATATGTCAAGAAGGCACCTGAGAAAGGATTGCTACATGAAAGGAAAGAAGTATTGAAATTGTTGGGTATACAGATTTTGATTGGGCAAGACCACCAGTTTATAGACATTCCACTTCAGGATACTATGTCCTTTTTGGAGGAAATATGATCTCATGGAGGAGTAAAAAGTAAGTTGTAGTCATAAGGTTGAGCACAAAGGCTGAATATTGTGCTATGGCTCTAACTACTTGTAAATTGGTATGGCTGAAGCAGCTAATCCAAGAGCTAGCATTTTGTGAGATAGGACCTATGAAACTCATTTGTGATAATCAAGCAGCTTTGTACATTGCATCCAATTAGGTTTTTCATGAAAGAACCAAACATATAGAGATTGATTGTCATTTTGTTTGACAGAAGGTTTCGTCAGGAGACATTGTGACTTCCTTCATCAATTTCAGTGATCAACTAACAAACATCTTTACCAAAACTCTTCGAGGTCCAAGGGTTGATTATACTTGTAATAAGCTTGGTGCATATGATATATATGCTCTAGCTTGAAGGGAGTGTAGAATTATGTAAATAATATACGTAGTTATCTGTTTTAGATTATTTAATAATTATCTATATCTACTCCTTATTAGACTAGGTATTAGAGTTTTATTAGTTAACTATAACTTTTAGTATAAATAAAAATTTTCTGGCTGAGGTTTTTCTCAAGTCATTCACAAAATCTCTAATTTCAAGTTTATTGATAAATGCAAGTGTTATTAACCTTTATAACAAAAACATGATAATCATCCATGCCTTCTTCCTACAAGTCTAATGGAAAAAATAATTTGATATGACCCTAGAACTAAGTTTTCTCAGCAGCACATCACTTTTATTGGCCTACCTCACGTCCAAATTGGGCTGGAAATCTCTCATTCTCTTCAACCAAATGAAACAGTAATGTGCCTCCTGGGAGTTCCGTGTAGAACACACTTGAATTTCTATCAAGTTGTGTCCTCAAAAATTTTCTTCCATCAGAGTTGCTATCAACTGAATAATAAGGAGAAAGAATAACATAAGAATGCAGCAGAAGCCATAGAAGAAATAAATTCAAATTCCTGTGCCTATAAATTTTCAAGTCAGACCATCAACATCCCAAGTCAGGATGTGACACAAGGTATTCAAGACAAGAATTTAAAAGGAGGCAAATGGTTATGAAAAACTAGATGGTCCAGCTCAGAATAAATGGACAAAACAAAAAATACATCATGCAGCCAAAAGATTAATACTTACATTTCTTTGCCACAAATTTAAATCCCAACTTCTCTGCAGCTAAGTTGAATATTTTGTCAACCATTATTGCTTTGGAAGATGGGATGGGAATGACCTACAGGAAAGAGAAGGTGAATGAGAGATATTATTAATAAAAAACTACAAATAATTAATTTAAGGTGAGATTAATATAATCATGAAAGAAAAAAATTAGTTAACGATCTATCATTTTTAGCATCGAGAAGAACTAGACAACAAAATAGCAGACATATCTGGATATGTATCCAGATATATCTCCAAGTGGAAATATGAAAATTGTAACAAGAGGAAGGGGAAAATCATGTGTTTTGGTGTGCATAGGAAGAGGCAAATCAGTGCATTAAAAAACAACTACAAAAAGCACATCTTTTCCATAATTTTGCTGAGGATCCAAGTTCCAAAAGAAATTTCTCTTACCTGAAGATTAGCATGAGTAGTACGTCTGGAAGCCCATTCAAAATAGATGACTTCCTTTCCTTGGTTGTTGAAGTACAGCTTCAGGCTGTTCTGAAATCTACAGAGTTCAACTTCTGATTCAGGCAACAGGGATAAAGTACTAGGCATATGCTCAACTGGCATTACCAGCACATGGTCTTTAACTAGTGGACCTTTAGCCAGTGCACAGTAGTAATTTTCTCCAATACTGATGATCAAATGTGACTCCACATTGGGGCTGGACAAGCAAAACCAGCACTCTTTCGATCTGCAGTTGCTTTGTAAGACATAATAGTCAATCACTAAAAGGCTATAAAAGTCTATCATGCATGGAGTAATTGAGAAAAGAGATATCAAGAAACTAAATAGAATGCTTTCTAAATAGGTTATAACACAACCCAAACATTGTCAAAACAAAACAAACATCACTAATTAAAAGATTACTCAATACTCTAATCATATAAAATAACAAAGTCAAGATGCAAACCTGTTAGTTTCAGATCCAGGCCTCCTAGCAGCATGGTTATCACCTTCATCCTGAAAACTGTGCTTAAAGTTGCAATCTGGACCCCTTTCACATTTCCCCTTTTTTAAAAAGTCAAAACAAACACCTCTTAGACACTGTTCCCTTGCATCTGTATCATGTCGGTAATTACACCTTTCTCCCCGTGGACAAGAGCCAGAAGATACAAATTTGAAACAAAGCTTGTCACCATCTCCAGCTCCATGTTTCTGCCGCTTCTGAGCAACATCATATCTCCAATATTGAGAATCAGAGACACTATCACTAGACCTCTTTGTGGCATCCTTGTCAGAAGTTCTATTCTCCAATAATGTGTATGGTGATAAAGTGGTATTAGTGGTCTTCATCGCAATCTCAGATGAAGACATAGTGGACGCTGGAGTGGGAGAGATTGCATGAATAAATTTCTGGAATGCAGAAGATAAAAACAAGATTTTGGACAGCTGTTATTCTTTCAGCAAATGGAATTTTTTAGGAAGATAAAAATGACAATTAAATATCAATTGCTTTTTATCCCAGTGGCCAAAATATAAGTGAATAATAAGTGCATGTGGATATTACGTATTAATTGGTCGAAGGAGAAAATTAGTGCTTAGCTGTACATGGTCATTCATATAGGATAAGAAATTTCCAGGCAGTAAATTTCACTAGTGTAAGCAGAAGAAGAATCCTGATGTCCAGGAGAGAGAAGTCACTTTTGCCATAGGAAAATATTAAACGAGGGGTTCTGGATTCTAAACACAAGTATGCAAAAGAAAAATAACACACCTGCTTTTCTCTATTTCCAACAGAAGCGAGTCCTATGAAACGAGTCACATGCACTGCATCAACATTAGAATAGGGTTCACGACAATAGTATACGCCTTTAGTACCTGCAATGTGATAGCTAACAACAGAAAGATATAAGAAAGACATCTGCAATTACCAAAGAACATGAGCCATGCAAAAAATTTTCCCATCTTTTTCATCACTTTGTTCAGGAAAAATAGCATGTACTGAAGTCCTGTACCACTATCAAGATTGCATGCAAAACCTTGGCAGTAAAAATGCCTCATTTTTTAATTGACTTGGCAGGAGGGGATTAAGCAGCAAGGATAAGCTGATGAGACACTTCATCCTAGATATCTATTTAAACTTTAACAACTATAGACATGCATACCGTGGTTTAATCTCTGCTACTAACTCTGATATTATTGAATCACTGCCTGTGGAATCTGATAGTCCGGCAGGAATGTCTGAAGTAGCTGCTCTATTCATGACGCCATTTGGCCACTCATTAGTGATAATAAATGAAGGAAATCAATAAATAGATTACTTCCTGGAAGACTCAAGAGTGGCATACAGGCAAAATATAGCTATAGTATGACTAACAATTAGAAGACTTGAAGCAACAAAGTTCAAGGATATGTCAAGAACAAGTCAATTATTCCAGGTTCCTCAGCTATTGCTCGCAAAGCATCAATGTCATCTTGACTGTAAGTCCCAAATTGCTGAGCTTCTGATGATTGCCTACCAGATAAATAGGCTACAGACAACCCTACAGATAATTGCAGTAAATAAGATGCAACATACATGAAATCAACATCTCAATGAGATTTTCAGGACTCTAAGACGTGTCATTGAGTCAACCAATCATTTATAAACAATGAATCCCCTAATCCAAATCTCCCCATCAAATTAACAAGTCACAAACATAACGAAAAGCAAGATGCTTTATCTACCTAGTGTTCAATCCATTATAAATAAATTATTTATTCCATTAAAACATAAGATCAAGCCATTGATTATTGAATACATTTTCAAAGAAGCAAGTGAAAATTAGCAGAAATGAAAATACCATCGAGCATATCAGTATTTAGACGCTTGAAGCTACTAAATTTTGCTAAAAGAAACATAAATTAGAAGAAGAATAAACAGAATTTCTTTGTGGCCCAAGAGCAGTAAGTTAATATAAGCTTCAAATATTGGAGACATACCCAAAATACCGAACTTGCCACTGCCTCTCAACCAGTACAGATTCTGGCAAACCTTCAATCCGTCCATCTTGAAACCGCGGTTGGCGGAGTCCTTTGAAGCTGCCAACAAAACTTTAGCTGCACCGACGCCATAGTCGCCTATGAAGTAAGTTGGAAGAGGAATCTCTTTTCGACCTTCAAAATAGTCTATGAATTCATTAAGCTGGTCTTGAGAATCAGGGAAGAACTGGCCCACGCAGAAAAGCGCATCGAATGGACCAGCCGATTTGTTGACCTGCAGAAACTGGGAATGAGAACAGAGCTATGCACAATGATAAACCCTAGAAAGAGAGAGAGAAGGTGGGAGATAGAAACCGAAGAGAGACGCTTGAGGAGCTGATTGATCCGACCTAAAACGTCTCCGCATAGTAGAATTCTCGGAGCCATTGTTGAACGATGATGAAGTTTGAAAGTAGTGATAGTAATGGAGAAAGGAAAGCTCAAATCGAGCATCGGGCGTAGCTATTTTAGCGGGAGACCTATCGGCGGGAGACGGCGTTAAACGACGAATTGTTGTCTATGTCGTTTACTCTTCACATAACATTGTCGTGAACCAGATGTCGTTTCCCTGGAGGGCACCAGAGGCCAAAAAATGGAAAAATCAGACTACATAAAATGGTTAGGCCTTTGTGTACCAAAATATGCCAAAAAAACACATACACACATGGAAAGATGAGGGGTACAATTATATGGGAAAACAAAAAAACCCGTGCAGGTGGTTATATTTTCCTTCTTTAAACTTTAAAAATTTAAAATTAAACTTTCAAATTATATAAAATTTTAGATTTAGCACTTATTATTCACTTAATTATCTATTTTATTAAATTACATGATTTTTTATCAACTTTTTAAGAATCATAATATTTATATTCTAATTTACCACATCATTTTTGAAAACATAATTTAGAATTTATTTTTATATATATAATTTAAATTCTATATAACTAATTAAATTTGTATTGATTAATAATGTAGAAATTATGTGCCCATTAAGAAATTAGTTAGATAAATCAAGTCCATAAGAGATGGACTAGGAATTTATTTTGAAAACTTATATTCACAAATCAAGTCCATAAATAGAATTAGACTTTATTCTAAAAATCCATAACTTAGGAAGGATGTCACGACCCAAATCCCTGGCTATGACTGGCATGAATATCAATCATTGATTGATATCACCAGCCTCTAAACTAATTCTATTATCTATTTCTACTCATATTTGTATCAATATTTTCTAATCATATTTATTTATAAGAAAAGAGAAAACACATTGAGATATAAACATAATTTTATAATTTACAAGGGCATTGTTCAAATAAGGCACATGCCTCTGGGAACATCATTGTAAGTAGTTTTACATCAAGTTTTCCAAAAAAAAAATGAGCCATAAGTCATCCCCTACACTATCCCATATGTCCACACAAAGGCAAAAGTAATAAAAAGTTATATTAACCTATAACTTATCATAGAACTAAAAGTATAGGTTAAACTAACTAAGCTCTCTATGACCCTACTATATACAAAGTTAAAAGATTAGCAAAATAAAGTCTGATAGTAAATACCCTAAGAATCAAACCATCCCATGCCATCATCAATAAGACATTTAATTTCCACTTCATGCAGGACTTCACATCCTACCAAGTTCAATATGATGACATAATGAATTCTAACTTCATATGCTCATAAGGGACTCGCTACAGTGGTGGTAAACATATCAGTAGTTACTTTGCTGAGATCAACATCCATCCTTATGTTCTGATCGTGGAACAATGACAATATCTTGAAAATATGAAAAATGGTCTATGGAAGAGTAAGGGTGCATTTGGGAGAGCTTATCTACAGCTTATATTTGACCTTATCTTATAATATAAGCACTTTAGATAAAAAAATTTAGGTGTTTGTTTAAACTTATGAAAATAACTTATGGCCCTTCAATAAGCCCATTTGAGCTCATTTCAATAAGCTTCATGGAGAAGCTTATGAAAAAGAGCTTATTGAAGCTTATAGACATAAGTGCTTAATTAAGCTGTTTTCCCAAACGGGCCCTAAATCTAGATTACCAATGATAAACAAATGCATGTACTTCATAGCAAATGTAATCATATTTCATACTAGAATTAATAGACAAGTCATATGGTTAGAAAGACTAACCTTTGAATAACATTGCACAATATTATCATTAACATATTATAAAGAACCATAATTTTATCATGTCCTTAGGCAGTCATCACCAATCCTCACATTTTTTAGATTATTTTGTCATATCTTTTTAGAATTTCATATAATAACAATCCAAATAAGTAAGTACAATAAATAATCAAAATCAAGATCCTCCTTGTTACTCTATTCCAGTGTAACCTACATAATCGTTAACCTTGTCCCTCAAAGTTCCACCTTATTTACATGTTACATAATGGAACGTGTAGATCTGGGATTCAGTTCATATTCCCCAATTCATCACATTAATCACATCTCATCATTGTCAATCATTATCCCATATTCCATAGGAAATTCTCAAGCTTTCAAAAATTGTGAAGAAACATTATAATTTATAGCTTAGTGAATTTACCCATGTTATTTTTTACTTAAGTTTTATGGATAATAATCAAGAGTATAATTTCTTTATCCGAAGCCAAGAAATAACTTTAAAGGATCCATATTAATCAAATTCATAACACATTCAATACAATGCTAATTTCTAGCTTGATCAATCATTCAGTCATTTAATCATTTCCTAAACCCAATTGTACAATTCATACAATTATAGATAAGAAGTTATAGGCATCACATCATTAGCTTTTAGTTTTTTTTCAAAATATTTCAACATATATTTCACCTCTAGGGCTTACGATTTGAATTACTCTTTTTTACACTCATTTCATGATCATGATCGTAAAAATAGAGCATGCATTCATGCCAATGCGATTTGAATAGAAAGTTGAACTTGTTCTACACAATTCAGATCACCTTTCCTAGCCCTGTATTTGATTATGATTGCGATTTGGATTGTATGTAGTTTTGGAATTCTCGAAGGTTTGCAACTTTGAGTGAGTAGACTCCTATTCTGAACTAGAACTTCACAAGTTGAATCAAAGCTCTCACATCTAACTTTTGCAATTCTACTCGAATTTCAAGTTTTTTGGGCTTGCGATTATAGTTGCGATTATGATCCCACTTCCAGATTCTTACAAGTTTTTAGTGCAAATACACATACTTATAAGGGCAACTCTTATTTTCTTAACTAAACTTCATAAGCTATCTTAGCCGACCTCTAATCACAAAGAAACTAAGCATAAAACCAAGCTTTTCATATCATAAAACTATATTTATATCAACAACTCCAATCAAATTTAATCTGTGACATAAGACCACATAATACACATTTTCCTCAACATAAACAAAAATTCAATGGTTCACAATCAATTAGTTATTTTATAACTCACAAGAGAGGTAAGAATTACTCACTTAAGTGGTTGAGAACAAAGAGGTCAAAAGGATCCAATGAAGTTCTCCAATGTTCTTCATGAACAAGAAAAAATGGCATGTTAGATTCTTAGATTTTCAAGAGCTTTCTTTCATCAAGTAGTCAAATACCATTAGATTACAATTTCATTCCATAGAAACAAGCTAGAAATAGAAGATTTGAGCCCCAAAAACACCAAAAATTCAGATAGATTCATGAGATGAATAGTGAAAATGAATAACAACTTTTGAATTCAAAAATTCATAACTCAAACTATACTTGATGAATCAACAAAATTTTGGTATTGATTTAAGAAGAAAACAAGAGGAATTAGAAACAAAAATATGAAAAATTATTATAAAAGAATAAGGTGCTTACTTGAAGGGAGATGGTGTAGAGAGAGAAAACTTGCTTCCAAGTTGAGGCTTTGTAATGTTGCATGAAATGCAATAAAAAGTGGTGCAAGAGAAGGAAAAAGAAAAGGGAGCCAACTTTTGAGGGCAAAATGGGAAAGTTCTTAAGTTAACTTTTACTTTGACTTCTTTCTTGATAAGCTTTGTGATTTTCCTTTTAGTAACTTTACCAATTTTTTCAATTTCAAGTTCGAATTAAACATACTTACCGATCACCAGGGGCTTTGAAATTTTAACACAATTTAGTTAAATTAATTATCTTCATAATGACTATAATTTTACATTTGCTTGGGTACCTATAACTCTAGTTTCAATTTCTCTAAAATTTCTAGAAATTAAATTCTGAAAACACAGATTTTATTCAATAAGCATTTGAAATGGAAATTTCAATTTTTTCTAGATTCCTAAAATTCATATAATTTATTTTTATTATATCTGAACACTCTGTATCTTAGAATTTATAGTTTCAAAGTTTCTGAAATTTTTAAATTCACCTTTTTAGACTATTCGAAAAGCCATTTCATTATTGAAATATATATATATATATATATTTAAATTCGGGGTATTACAAGGGAATTTTAAAAGTGGGTCTTCTAAACATAGACCCAAATTTAAAGACCTTGTCCTTAAAAGAAGAAAAGGTACGGTTAGGCCTTCACAAAAAGCTTAAAATGTGGCTCACTTCCCTTTAAAGGAAGTCTAGAGGCCTTTTTGATTAGGTAAGGATAATATGGTCAAAAAGAGATCAATGGATAGATAAAAGTCAAAAAGAAAATTTTTAATAGGTATGGCCTTTTCCCAAGGGCCTTACACAATAAGAAAGGGAAATTTTAGGGATTTGAAGAGTCAGTATAAGAATACTGACAATATATAAGGGATGTGTTATTCCATTCCTTTTTATTGATTAAATAAAGTAAGAAAAATTAAAATAATGCATTGTTAAGTGAATAAGAGTTAGGAAAATTAAAAGATTTGAATTTTATTATGTGTATGAAAAACTCAGTATAAATATATACTAATAGAGCTAGTATTTACTTGGAATATAAGTTGGCTCAACTAAATCCTATCTACCCACTTTTTCTAAAAAGTACACAAACTAATGATTTAAAAGACTAAAACCTAAGAATGTAACTAAAAGATGGAAAAATGGAACAAATTGTGCCTTCTTCACTAGGAGTAGATGGCCACTTTGGGAAGAAAGAAGGAATTTGGTTAAAGAAAAATCTAGAGAAAGAAAGTTAGTCATTTATAAAGAGACATGCATTTAATAAAAGTATATGCACTTCATTAATGAGAAGATGATGCATTAAGGAGTGACTTGTTTTTAGGAGGCAAAATCTTTCCTAAATCACTTCATTAAAACCACAATCATTACACTTATTTACTCACTTACAAACAAATGAGCTAACTCCACTCACTATCAGGACAACACCTTTATTTTCCCTAAAGTTTTTCTTTCATTTCACTTGCTCCAAGCTGAAGAATCGGACCACTCTCCTCTCTTAGCCACACCACTTTTTACTCATCTTTCTTCACCCACAAAGAGCTAAAATCAAACCCCCTATCTTCTTTTTACTCATTTTCAAGCTTTCATTTCACATTAAAGCTCCAAAACTCCTCTCATCTCTAAACTTTTGAGGTAATATTCTTACAAAACCTCTCTTTTTTTTTTCATCCTCTTCTCTTACTCCTATTTTTCTCAAAAATAAAATAAGTTTTGAAAAAACAAAAATACTTTGTGTAATACCTTAAGTTTTCTAAAATTAATTTTGGTAATAAAATGACTTTTCAAAAAATTTGAAAAAGGTGAATTTGAAAATTTTGAGAATTTCAAAACTATAAATTTGAAATACGAATTGTCTAGAAATAATAAAAACAAATTATATAAATTTTAGGAATCTTCAAAAGATCAAATTTTTCATTTTGAATGCTTATGGAATAAAATTCATATTTTTGGCATTTAATTTTCAGAAAACTTTAGAGAAGTCAAAACTAAGGTTACAAGTACCCAGCGAATGTAAAATTATAGTTGTTATGAAGGTAATTAATTTAATTAATT
The DNA here is from genome assembly GCA_026873985.1 of Saraca asoca. Taxonomy (NCBI): domain Eukaryota; kingdom Viridiplantae; phylum Streptophyta; class Magnoliopsida; order Fabales; family Fabaceae; genus Saraca; species Saraca asoca. Next base: position 2,258 of record JANHAO010015793.1, on the reverse strand, counting down.
TATGTTATAAATCTCATGACTGTTGGCGATCAATGAGTGTATTAAACTTGGACTCGAAATTGAGAAAATAGGAAAAGTTATTAAAGTAAAAAATGAGTCAAAGACAAAGTTGACTCAACTTTTTCCCATTTTGCCCTTAAAGGGGTCGACTGCCTTTTTCTTCTTTCAACCTTTCCCCGGTTGCATTTCATGCAACATTTTTCATCTTCTGCAAGCTTACTCTTTCTCTCTTTTCAAGTAAGTATCTTATTCTTTCACCTCAATTTCTCATATTTTTATTACTAATTTCTCTCTTCTTCCTCTTCAATTTAGTATCAAAATATAGTTGATTCATGAAGAATAATTAGAGTTATGAATTTTTGAATTCAACAATTACTATTTATTTCATTATTCAACCCATGAACCCATTTGCATTTATAATATTTTTAAAGCTTAAATCTTTTTTTTCTAACTTGTTTCTATGAAATGAAACCATAATCTAATGGTATATATTTATTTGATAAGAGAAAAACTTGAAAAAATCCAAGCATCTAACATACTCTTCTTTCTTGTTCTTGAAGAGAATTGGAGACCTTTGTTGGATTAGTTTTAATCATTTGTTTTTAGCGCTTAGGTAAGTGATTCTTGCCTCTCTTGTGAGTTGTAATATAATTAATTAGATGTGAATTATTGAATTGTTGATTATGATGAGGAAAATGGGTATTGTGTGGTCCTATGGCTTAGTTTGAATTTGTTTGGAATTGTTGATATAAATATGATTTTATGTTTGGAAGAGCTTAAATTTATGCTTGTTAAACTTTTAAAACAATGGTATAGTGAACTTTTATGATTTGGTGGAAGTTGGATGGTGTTTTCCTTTGTTTTGGTGGTTGTTTTTCTTCATTTCTAGAGCTCACGAGTCAAATCACCAGATTTATACTAAATCCGCAATCATGCTTGTAGAAATCAAGTTGTGTTATGTCTTACGATTCAAATAAAAAATTTAACTAGTTTTTTACAATTCGAATAGACCCTTCATATCCTGTTTTTCGATTCCAATTGTAATTCTAATCGTGCACATACTTTAGACTTCCTGAACGTCTATAATTTTGGATGAGTAGACTTATATTTTGCACTGAATCCTCACAAGTCGAATCAAAACCTTCCTATCTGAATCCTGTAATTCTACCAATCACAATCATGCTCGCAATTCCAGATTTATATATTCAAATAGCTTAAACCTATTTCTCTATAAGGCAACTCTCATTCTCTTAACCTAACTTCATACAATTCCTAGCCATTTCTAATATAATCATCAATAAGTCCTAATTGACCCATTTCATGAGCTAATATGAATCAATTTACCAATTATTTATATACTAATATTATAGTAATAATCTTGATAATTATGTATAATGTGACAAGAAATATGTAGTGATTTGAAATGGAAATGTGAGCTATGTGATACGTTTGTTACAAGATATGATACTATTTGAAACCTTGAAAATTCCCCATGAAACATAGGATAATGAATGATGATAGTGAGATATGATTGATATGATGAGATGGGGTATATGAACTAGATCTTGGATTTGTGTGTTCTGATATGGAACGAGGGATAAGGCCAATGATTGTATGGGACAAGGCTGAAAAGAAGTAATAAGGAGAATTTTGATTCTTATTATTTATTTTGCTTCTTACTTGAATTGTTATTCTGAGAAATACTGAATGAGATATAATATGACTTGACAACGTGATAATTGATTATGATGGCTTGAGGCCATGAAGAAATCATGGTTCTTTATAATGTGTCAATGATAATGTGGTGTGATGCCATTTAGATATTAGTCTCTGGGGCTTATGACTTGTTTATTAATTCTGGTATGAAATATGATTCTATGGCTATGATGTATATATGTATTGTTATTATTGACAAAATTCATAAGTTAGGTATGGATTTATCTCACTAAACCCCAAACTCATTCTTCTGTAGACTATTTTTCAAATTCTCAAGAATTTGCAGCTATTCTACCTCTCAAAAAGTAAGGATAAACAACGACCCTATTAAAATCACTGCCGATATTTTTATTAACACTATAGAGAGTCCCTTAGGAGTGTACCAAATCAAAATTCACTACATTATTACTTTAAATTTAGCTGGCTATGAGGTTTTACATGAAGTTGAGATTATTCTCTTGGAATCCCTGATAACACAATATTTGACACATTTATTTGTCCTCATACTTAGCATTTTAAGGTCTAAAATGACATGTTTCTAG
>JANHAO010015792.1:0-14674 GCA_026873985.1 Saraca asoca | reverse complement strand
GAAACTGCTCAATTTGGCCGAAAATGTAGAAATTTGTATAATGTTGCCAATTGACTCCAAATGATAGAAACACTTTAACACAGCTAGAATTATGAAATTTTAGCTCTTAAAATTCTAAGCATGAGGACAAATAAATGTATCAAATCTTGTGTTATTAGCTAGCAGCGATCTCGAGCTAAAAATGGCTCACAAGATGAAGCACATTGCCTAGATGAGGGCTTAACAAGGTGGAGCACTAGACAAGCTTACGTCAGTTGTTAGACCCAGCAAACACAGGGGACCCACCCACAGAAAGTAATTTGCAAGAGTCGATCTGCAAAAGTTCATATTGTCTTGTACATTTAATGCCTGATGTAATATTTGTACAACTTATAAAATTATATTTGTAACATCCTCTCTTCTATAAATAAGAGGAATGAGCTCTCTGTAAGCTAAGCAAAAATAGCTATATTGAAACTCTGTAGAATTTTCATTAGATTAATAACATTACCATGGACGTAAAGACTGATACTGCCTAGTTTTAGCCTAATCACATTACAAAGATCCTTTGTTTTTGTTGCTCTTCCTCTTCATCTACCTCATCTCTTATTTCTTTCAACCAGAAAGTAGTTTGGGATTTAAGAACTAATCTCTGTTGGCTGGAATTTGGCAGAACCAAATTTCACTGTTAACATTTTAGTGCTAGAGGAAGGGCCCATCTACTTTCTGATTTTTCTTTTGTTCAGCTACAATGGTGAAAGGAAGAGCCGCTAGGAGTTTAAGCACTCCAGTTGTTCAAATGGTAGACACTCCTACTACTGAAGCTCATCGCCAACCTATTGTTGCCCCCAGAACTGAGGAGGCACAAATGTCTCACTAGCCCTAGCCAATGCTTGAGAACACGATAAGAGAGTTAGCTAAAACTGTCAAGATGCTGGCACAAGCACAAACTCAAGGGGCATAAAGGCAAGAGGAGATCTTTGGGTAGCTCTAGCAGTTATGTGAATAAGTTCACGAAGAAAAGTCAGCTTGCCAAATGCACGAGAATCATGAAAGTCAGCGGCATTGGGGCTCATACCAAGTCAAGAGCTCGAATAGCACCAACCAAGGGCATACCTCAAGTCGCTACTCCTGTGACCAAGCAAGAAGAAGGAGTCAACAATCTTCCAGCCTACAATCCGAAATGCAAGATCCATTAATGAAAGAAGTGCTTTGAAGGTTGAAGCAACTAAAGGAGTGCCCCCAAGCTCAAAATGAGCAAGCTCGTAATAAGGAGAGCTCGCCAATCTCTGTAGAAATCGAAACACAACCCTTCCCGCAGAAACTTAAAGTCCCCATGATACTGTTATATGATGGGAACAGTGACCCATATGACCATCTGGATGCATTCAACATCCAGATGGGTCTTCAAACAACTGACCCTTTGGTTAAATGCCACGTTTTCCCAGCCATATTAAGAGGCATACCACGAGCATGGTTCAGAAGCCTGTCGACTTATAGCGTCAGTGGATGGGAAGAATGCCAGAGGAAATTCATTGACTAGTACTAGACATTGAAGAGACAGCTCGTGCCACTTTGCCATCTTGTGATGATCTTTCAGCATAAGATTAAATTGTTGAAGGCTTACATAACCAGGTTCTGGCTCGAGGCTAATTCCATGGAAAATCCTTCTGAGGAGAATATCCTAACAGTGATCTCCATGAGACACCACAAAAATGGAAAGCTATATAGAAGCCTGTACAAGTCCTTGGTAAGAGATCTCACTGAATTCTACAAGTGAGCTACCAAGCAAATTAGGTGGAGGAAACCTTTAGCACATAGGGTTCCAAGCAAAAGGATAAGATGGTAAACTCCCCTCAAAGCAGAAAGAAGAGCAATGAGGATTAAAACCATAGCCCTAGCAACTGGCCCCTGAAGAAGGGTAGGACTGAGCGACCTTAGCCTCAAGGTTACTATGAAAGCTATAGCTTCCTATTTGATATGTAAGATAAGATCTTTGTAGTAGAGCGAGATAAAGAAGACTTTGGATAGCCCAAGCCTCTTTGGACTCTTGGCAAATTCAGGAGCAACAAAGATAAATTTGGTGCCTACCACAACAAAATTGGGCACAACACCTCAAAATGCTGGGTACTAAAGGACGCCATAGAAGATCTCATCAAGATAGGTCAACTACAAGAATATGTGGTGAGGCCACCAAAGCGGCGAGCTCAACAGACTTAACGAATCACTGATTGAAAGCAAGAACCCTCTATTAGAACCATATTTTGATCTTGTAATGTTACACTAAAGTTAATGAAAGTTTTTTGAATTTTTGTCTGATTGCCCCCAGTGGAATGCTGCACAAAAAGAAGGCTATTCTATATTGACTCGATATCACTGCCAGCTAATTAGCTGAGGTGTGGAGGCATTATTAAACACTCAAATCCAGCAGAGCTATGAGCTCACTGAGGCGCGGAGGCACTATTAAATGCTCAAATCCAATAAAGAGCTATGAGCTCACTGAGGCACAGAGGCACTATTAAACACTCAAATCCAGTAGAGCTTTGAGCTCACTGAGGCACAGAGGTGCTATTGAACGCTCAAATCCAGCAAAGAGCTATGAGCTCGCTGAGGTGCAGAGGCATTATTAAACGCTCAAATCCAGCAAAGAGCTATAAGCTCGTTGAGGCATGGAGGGGCTATTAAACACTAAAATCTAACAAAGGGTTATGAGCTCGCTATTAGACACATGAATCTGGCAAAGAGTTATAAGCTCGCTGAGGCACGGAAGTGCTATTAAACACTCAAATAAACACTCAAATTTGGCAAAAAGCTATGAGCTCGTTGAGGTACGGAGGCATTATTAAACCCTGGAATCCAACAAAGAGCTATGAGCTCATTGAGGTGCAGAAGCGTTATTAAACACTCAAATCCAACAAAGATCCTTAGGCTTATTTAGGTGCGAAGGCACTATAATAAACTCATTGCAGCTCTCATGCAACCAATAAATGGTAGCTCGCATGTGATTTCTCAAACACTATTAATTACCAACTGTGGCATTCATATGCCGAGATTTGTTTTTATGACTGATTAGTCATCAAAAATGTCTTATTCAGCTATGGCTTGCAAGAGTTTACATCATCATTCATGATATATAGAATGCTCAATGCTTCAAGGAATGCAAAGAAAACTCATTTCATTAAAAAGCTTCATTCAATGAGGTAAATATGCATCCGAAAGTTCAAAGTACATCAAAGTACAAGGCCTACAGCTATCGCTTCTAGGGGAAAGAGAAGGTTGGCCCCTGGAAGCTGAATCTTGATCGATAGGAGGACTGGGGAGTGTGCTAGCTTCTCAATCTTCTCCTTGTTATCCTCTATAACTAGTGGCTCTTCCCTAGCCCATCCGCTTTCTCAAGACTGGGAGCAGAGGAGTCTGGCTGGCAAGGCCAAGTCTTATAGCAGAACCGTGAGGAAGTGATCCAAAATCCCCACAAGGCTTCCTAACAGCTAACAACAGAGGTTACTCATGGGGATCACATGTAATAGGCCATCCACGCCTCATAATCTTGTGCAGCAGACTATGCACACCACAGAGTGCTTCATCGGATGCTAAATCATCATAAACATAGGGGGCTTAGCTAAAGCATCCATCAAACCATTCTATGAAAAGGCAAAGGAAACTCCCTAAGCTTTATATAAACTAGTCGGGTTTGCTGAAGAACCCAAACGATAATCGGTTATTCCTGATCAAACAGTCCAAAGAAATCAAGGTTGCCATGCCAATGGTTATAAGTCATGCCCAGAAGGAGGTATGGCCTAAAGCAGATGAAGTGAAAGATTGAAAGACTAAAAAGACAACGCGATGATCTAAGCACAAAGACTTTGACTGCACAACAAAATTAAAACTCCCAGTCCGTGAAGTAAACTAAGAGTTGGGGGGCTTATGTTATGTGTAAAATTCAGTCTCACAAAGCAGATAGGTAGAGGGTCGGCAGAAGCTAAGTCCAAGCGAAAGAAGTCCATCTCACTGAGGTTGAGGACGCTAAGTCTTGACTCGCATACTCAACAATTGATCCGGCACGAGCTCGCTTCGCTATAAGTGAGCCCGACTTTGCTGGCCAAAGGCTAGTAGCAACCCTAAGCTAGAAATGGCTCGCGAGATGAAACACATTGCTTGGATGAGAGCTCAATGAGGTGGAGCACTAGACAAGCTTATGTCAGTTCTCAGACCCAACAGACACAGAGGGCCCACCTGCAGAAAGCAATCTACAAGTGCCAAACTACAGAAGTTCATATTATCTTGTATATTTAACGCCTGATGTAATATTTATACAAATTATAAAATTACATTTGTAACCTCCATCTTCTATAAATAAAAGGAAGGAACTCTTTGTAAGCTAAGCAAAAGCAGCTATATAGAAACTCTGTAGAATTTTCATCAAATCAATAATATTATCGTGGACGTAAGGACATGTACTACTTGATTTTAGTCGAACCACATTAAAAAGATCCTTTGTTTTTGTTGTTCTTCCTCTTCATTTACCTCATCTCTTATTTCTTTCAACCGAAAAACAGTTTAGGATTTAAGAACTGATTTCTATTAACTGGAATTTGATAGAATTAAATTTCACTATCAACATTGAGTGTACATGTGACGTGTAAGGACCTTACAGGTATCAAGTGGGCCTAATAACCTTTATGTGGGCCATTATAATTGCCAAACCAATTAATAATGATTATTCTATTAGTTTAGATCCAAAAGAACCATATTATTTCTTCAGATTTTATAAATAATTATGTATGATCATAATTTTTAAAATTTTTAAACACTTATGCTTTTATTATTATAATATATACAGATTTGAGTTTCGAAAGAGTTTTAGCTGTCGGCACTAATTAAATTTTCTTGTAAGTAGCTCTGACCACTGTGATAAGCCATAAGAGACAAGTGTGGATCATCTAGGTTTTACAACCAAAACTCCGGCTGAACTTGTGACAGCCAGGAAGAGGTTAGAGGTGGCTTGGAGCCAAGGTATAGAAATCTCATTGAAGAATCGGATTCTCAACAGGCTTTGAGGATGATTAATGCTGCAAATATCAATGGAAATACTTAAAGGGGCTGTCATTGCAGACCAGACATTTGCTGAGTAGAAATTGGAATGTGGTTCTCAATCACACTTGGCGTGAAGGCAACTTTTGTGCCGACTTTCTTGCCAGGGAGACGTCTTGTCATTTGGATAATTTTAAGCAGCTTAAAAATTGATGAATATTTATAAATTTATCCCACCTATTTAATTTTGATTTATTTAAATTTATTCATAATATTTAACAAATTAAATAGATAAATATAATATTTATTTATTAAAAAACAATTAATAATTTATTTATCTTAATATTTTTTATTTAATAATTAAAATAAATATTTAATAAAATATCATTAAAAATTTATCATATTTCATATTATATTATAAATATTTTATCATTTTGATATAAAAATTATAATTTTTTATTGAATTTGTTGTATTTATTATGTAGATAATATTTTTAAATTTTATAAAACCATAAATAAGAGTGTAAATAGACTAGATCAAGTTAGACCTTATCTTTATTTTATTTTATATGTAAAAATATATGGGCTATTTTATATATAAAAATATATGGGTTAGGATAGTAAGTTAATAGGCTATGTTTTAATTAATAAAACTTAACTTATTTTATAAAATGAGTTAAAAATTAGATTTAAACCTATTTTATTTTCTAAATAGACTAGGATGGTAGGAGTTTATATAAGTCAGGTAACTTTTTGCAGTATATGTTTAATTTGATGAAATGGTGGATAGAAATGAGATAAAAAAGAAGAAGTAAAATATGTATATTTGATTAATAGAATATATTTTAAAATATCAAATATAAAATATCACTTAAAAAATATCCTTTATGAGAAAATAAAAAAGACTAGTTAGACTTGACAAAATTAAATTAAAATTCTAAGGTAAGAACTAAGATATAATTTTAAAACTACAAAATAGGCTTTACCTTTCTTTAGTTTTTTTTTCCTTACACATGCTCAGAGGATTAAATAGGAGTTAAACTTGTAATTTTCCATGATATTTTAAAACTTCTTTTAAGGATTTTGTCATCCCACGAGGTCCTAGAGCATCTCCACTTGTCAACATATCATGTCTGTGTCAGTCACGTTACCGCTATCCAGAATTTTATTCAACTATTTCAAAATAAGACACAATATATCTTGATACATCAGAATTCCATGATGTCAATAGAAGTTAGGCTTAAATCCTTCTTAGCTTCCTTAGAAAGAACGAAAAGCACTTTAATTTTAAGGTTAGATTTCTAAAAGGTATCCGAAAAAATTCGTATCAAAAGGTTATAAGTTTTATGAAAAATTGTTATATTATTTGTAATTTTTTAATTAAAATTTGTGACTTTGAATATAAATGAGAAAAATTTTAAATTTTTTAATATGATTTTAAATAATAAAATTATAATTTTTTATATATAAGTTTATGCAAAATTTATATCCATAATATTTTATGACCAAGTTATAAAATTTTACATAAAAAATTACAATTTTTATGCCAAATTTTTGTAAAATTTTTTAAAACTTTGTAGTACGTATTGAAACATGACTCTCTAGAACTTATGCTAATTCTTAGCAAGTAATCAATGAGCTCATTTTTTCTTGATAAATTTAATATTCATGTATGATGTTTGAAAATAATATTTTGTCGTTGTTCCAGATTTTGATTTGCATGCGGTCATGAGGTTTGAAAAGGAATTTGCTGCAAATTTTGCAATTGAATAGGAATCTGATACTCTGACAGGCTAGGATGCCTTTATACGTTTTAAGTATGATAGTTATTATGCTAAGACCTGATACATTCCTTCACAAGTAGGTTGTGTTAGGCAATAACAAGATAAAAACAAATTACGAGATGGCAAACGGTGGTTTGTCATGGACCTTTCAATGTTTTAGTTAATAAGAGCTTTTTAGTATTTATGGTGTATGAGGTGAAACATTAAGATTATAATTGGACATTGAGTAATGGGCCAAAGAGGAGTAAATAGATGGTAAAGAGGACTAATGAAATTATAATAGTTATCACATGCCCCTTTACCATTTGGGGGATACTTGATGAGAATAGTTGTACGAGTGTGTTTTGTAAGTCATACGACTTGTGTGCCGAAAGAATGCCCAAGAGCTTAGGCATGTAGATTAGTAGGTGAATGCCATTAGTGTTTATTATTGGACTAGTGGTGGTGAGACTTGTTCACTTAGGATAGAAGTGTGGATTGGTGAATGATGTTTATAGTTTTATTTTTAAATGGTGTCAAGAGGCGATGCCATTGAGCCATTGAGGCGAGTCATATGTAGGCAAATGAACATACTAAGAAGCAAAGCCATTGAAACTGTTGAGGTGAATAATATGTTGGCAAATGAGCATACAGAGAGGTAACGCTACTAAGCCATTGAGGCGAGTCATGTGTTGGTAACCGGGCATATCGAGAGGTGACACCATTGAGTTGTTGAGGCAAGTCATGTGCTTGTGAATGGATGACACTTTATTGAATTATCATAATTGTTCTTGTCATCCTCCCTGCTATCGGGGGAGATCATTTGGAGATTACTGGGAAACAATAAACTAGCAATATCTCATGAAGATTATTGGAGAACATCAAAATAACAATTGGAGAACAACAAATTGGCAATTGTATCTTTTCTTTTCTTCCTCCCTGCTATTGGGGGAGATCACATGGAGATTATTGAAGAGTAGCAAAATGGCAATATCTCATGGAGATTATTGGAGAACATCAAAATGGTGTTTGGAGAACAACAAATTGGCTACTATAGCTTTTCTTGTCTTCTTCCTCACCAATAAAGGAGATCACATGGAGATTACTAGTGATCATAGTGTCACATAAATAGGGTGATTCTCTGAACTATCTACTAAGTTGAAGAGCTTAGCAACATAGGCTCATATAGCCCATGGAATTATTTACTAAGATGAATAGCTTAACACCATGGGCATGTGGCAACTGTAGCGTTTCGATGTTTGGAGAACAACAAATTGGCTACTGTAGCTTTTCTTGTCTTCTACCTCACCAATAAGGGAGATCACATGGACATTACTGGTGATCATAGTGTCACATACATAGGGTAATTCTCTGAGTTGTCTACTAAGTTGAAGAGCTTAATGACATAGGTCAATAGTAGCCTATGGAATTGTCTACTAAGCTTAAGAGCTTAACACTATAGGTATGTGGCAACCCATGGAATTGTTCTATCAAGCTAAAGAGTAAGGTACCATAAGTGCATGGCTAACCCATGGAATTGTACTATCACACTTCAAAGCAAGGCACCATAAGCATGAGGCTAACCCATGGAATTGGCTACTAAGTTAAAAAGCTTAGCACTATAGGCACTGGGAAACCCATGGAATTACTAGCGAAGAGAGTGGTACTATTGATATCTGGATGTTGAATGCAGAATTTTGGCAAACCATAAACCATGGAGATCAGTGGAGCATAACTTTATAACGATGACAATTCTTGTCTTCCTCCTCGCCATTGTGGGAAATCATATGGAGATTATTAGGGAATGACTTTATAGTGATGGTGATTCTTGTCTTCCCCTTAGCTTGGGGAAGATTATATGAAGATTATTGGAGAATAACTTTATGGTGATGATAATTGTTGTCTTCCTCCTTACCATGAGGGGGGATCATAAGGAGATTATTCGAGAATGACTTTATGGCAATTGTGATTCTTGTCTCCCTCCTCACCATTAGGGGAGATCGGTGAGGGGTTGTTTGGGTGATCGTTGTGTTGGCGAGCAGTGACTTTGAGTTACTTTTTCTATTGCTTGCAATGGTATAATGATGTCTAGGGGAGTGGTTAAGGTGAGCATTATACTTGTTTGGTAGTGTTTCAATCAGTATTTGTTTAGGCATTTGGTGAAGAGGAAATGTTCTAAAGAAGGGCTTCGAGCATTGGCCTTTGTATACTTTATGGTTTCCTCACATCAATGTTGCTGAAAGCACGCACTAAGTGGCTGAAATAGCTTAGTTAGGTTTCACTCTACATGAAAGCTTGGCATTCTTCTTGTCTGTGTTTGCCTTTGTCTCTATGTAGATAGCATTCGTCATCTCCATGAGTTTAAAGAATATAGCAAAAGCTTTGTCTATGATTTTGGCTTATGAAAGGCAAGTCAAATAGGTTAGTGGGGATGTGCATTGCTTGAATTATGGTAGTGGGGAAGTGGCATTTTGGGTTATGTAAGAGAGTATCGAGAGAGATCACTATCCATGTGACCATGAGTGAGATAAATTAATAAAGAAAATAATAGAATATTTGAAGATTTACCTGGTTATGAGGTATGACATATTGAATGTCTTGGATAGGCATTTGTTTACCCTTTACTCATTCTTTTGTCTTGAGTGTTTGTCCATTGGTTAGAGAATTTTGGTGAGAGACTTTGGTGGCATGAGTGGCTTTCACGTGATATAGTGTTTAGGTGGCAACCATTGGCATTATCTTTAAGTTGATGGCAAGTATAAGGTGGTGACCATTGGCATTGTCTTCAAGTTAATGGTGAGCATACGGTGGCGACCATTGGTGGTTAGGCGTTCACCTTAGCACGTGATGTTTGTTGGCATATTTCATGTTAATAGAGGTGGCTCTCTTGTTATCAGGGGCCAATAGGTTTTCTAGCAATACCATACGGGTATGATGCCAACTTTTAGGCAATATACCAGCCTTTCAATAAACTCAGGCCACATTTAGATAGATCACAGGGGAAAAAAAGGATTTCGATTGCCCATATAATGAAATCCTATATGCAACATGTTTGTAAGCAAACATAAGCATGTAGTTGAAGCATCTGCATATACCAAGCCTTAAAGAATGCTTCACATAAGTAGTCTCTTCTGTGCATCAAGAAGTGACCTTTTCTTTTTAAATGAGAAGGACAACTCTATTTTATTAATATATATATCTTATTACATAATTTTGAGTGTGTAGAGGGAGTCTCTAAGCCACCATACTCTGATCCCTAACTTGTGCCATATTGTCCACTTGGGTCACTAAATGTACCCCTTTAAAGGACATTCTAAGCCAAAACCTTAATAGTACAAGTAGACATGCTTTTTTTGAGTTGACATAGATGCTTTTCTTCTAGCTTGCAAAGGTTCTAATGCACCATCTCATATAGATGTGAAGATAAAAATGTAAGGATTGCAACCATATACTCTTCTACTAGCATTGGACAAATGATATATGATGAAAAGATACAAATACCCCAAAAATAGGAAAGATAAGGAAAAATAATATACAAGTGCATTTGCTCCCAAATTTGTACCATAGGACCTCTTCTTTATGCATGACTTTCATGCTAAATTTTGTTTGAAACTGAGCATGTTTGTTTGCCAAATTGATTCACAAGTCTATCTTGTGACATTTTCCCCCATTTCAAATGAAAATGCCATCATTGATACTTCAATTTAACACAACTTCCATGAAGGTTTTCTCCTATCAAGGCCAGCTTCTCAAATTTTCATATGAGTCTTTAGCTTGCTCTTTTTAAGCTTTTCCTTTAGCCACTCCATGCTTTTCTTTTTGAGCTAACATCATTCAAAAGACTTTGAAGAATGACACCCTTAACTTAACATAGCTTTCAAGATAGTTAGTTCTCTATTGCGCTTCAGATCCTCCATTGACTTCCTTTTGGCTTTGTCTCCTTGGACTCACACCAGAGAGCATTTGCTTCATCTTTTTAGATAGTTACCTTTACAATTTTGATGCCTTAAGCGATGTTAGTTATGTAGAATTTCTAGATATACCTTTGTAGAGTCTTTTTGATTATCCTAACATATTCTCACGTGCCACTGTCTCCACAATTCTCTAGTTTGTTGCCTCTACAACTTCTCCCATCCCACTGCCTCTACAGCATTCGAGATGTTACCTCTACAACTGTGCTTGCCTCACTACCTTTGTAGCTTGTAGGCATGCTATCTCTGAACAACTTTCATCATGATACCTTTGCAGCTTATGTGTGTGCTACCTCTATATCTTGTGTGCTTGCATGGTTTTTTGGATTGCTTATTGACATATAGCCTTATATCTAATGTCCAATTCCACCAATGTGAGAGATGTAAGTCTCATGCCTTGCTTTTGTGCAAGTCCTATACCTTGCTAAAAAAATATGGCTTTCTTGCAAGTCCCACTTCTTACTTACAAGTTTGCTCATGCTAGGTTCGATCAGTCTATTGTGCTTCACTATGCTACTTCCACACTCAATTAGATCCTTTTGATCCTTTCTAAATGCACCCTTGTGGTATTTTAACCATCATAGTCTTTATAAAGTTGATGTTATCTAGCATCTTGGCCCCCATGACCCCTCATAGGTTGGACAATTTAGTGCCATCTCTTTAAAGTTGATACTGGCTTGTCTCTCGTGACCCTCATAGTCATTCATTAGTATCTTGGCCCTCCTGGTCACTTTTTCAATGATTAATGCCCCATCTTGGCACTTCTTAAGTGGCATATTTCAATGTTTAGGCCATTGTGGCCCACTTTGAGCACATCCTCTGGTGACTTCTTCTTTGAGTGCATCCTTCTAATGGCTCCCTCTTTGAGCGCATCCTCTTGATGGCTCCCCAAATTAATGGCTTGATGGGGGTTGAACCTAGAGTATTCTCTATTTTAGCTTGAGCTTCACCTTGCTTGTGCATGAGTAAATGTGAATCCTATAATTGTTGCTGTAAAGTTGGTCTTGCAACTATATAGTGCTAATGTGCTACGCTTTGAGTCATTTTGGCAACGCTACCACGTGACTATGTAGCTCTAGCTCACTACATTGAATATCATTATTGCTTGTCATACAACTATGGTGTGCTAGCTCTTCTAGCATCTCACCTCAAATCTTGTGGTTGAGCACCGCAACTCACTTTTTACATCTACACGATTGTCATGCATAATTGGTCCCTCCATCTCTTTCCCCTCTAGGTTTAATCCTTTAAGTAGGATATTCATGCCTTTTGACACTATTTTGGACTTCCCTAATAAGGTTTGTCCGCTCAACACATCTTCTTAGATGTGTTAACCCATAAGATGTGTCAACTATTTATTTTGGTCATGTATTCTAGCACAATCATGACATCACCCTCTAGGTTCCATTGGCAATTAATATGTCTCTCATGGACATGGTCAAGCTTTCTTCACAAAACTAGGACTTCTTTCAGGACTTCCTCCTATTAGATAGGCTATCAAATCTCTCACCTTTTTAGATGGTTTTGCATTCTTTCAAATGCTACTATGAATGAGTGCATAATCTGTTGACGGTGGATTTCGGTTACATGTAAATCTGGCCAACGGAGGGGGGGTTCTTTTGGAATCCAAGTTATTTCTCTGTTGTTAAAGCGATAGGAAGGTGCTAAATAGCTAGAGGGAAGAGGAGAAGAAAGAAACGCACAGAGGTTTAAAATGGTTCGGCTAAATCTGGGCGGCACCGGACCTTACGTCCGCGGAGATGTTTTATTAAGCTGAAGGAATTTATACAGAGCTTTGGCTATGGTTACCGAGAGAGCTTCTGCTAGTATTCTCCTACCTCTCCCTTATGCAAAGGTTCCAACCCCCCATTTATAGAAGCATGGAGGGGTACAAATGGAACTAAATAAATTGTATATTTGTTATATCAAATATTAAATGTACAAGAATGCCTAGGGTACTATAGTCTGGCTTCTGTAGGTTGCTTTCTGCATGTGGGGCTTGATAGTCATTCCTATAAAATGGCAATGCAAGTTGCTTGTTAGCTTTATGCTTAATCGTAGCGAGCTTTTGGTAGGATAAAGCTTCATCCTAGTGAGCTCAAGCTTATGCGCTGGGGTTGCTACTGGTTCGTGACCTCGAGCTCATTCAGCCAACAAGCTTGGGTCCTTAGTGAGTTGAGGTCCTTTGCGCAGCGGCCTTGTGGTATGGCAAACTCACCCCTTTATCAGACTCAACTCCTTTTGGGCTTTTGCCAGCCTACTTCATAGTGCCAAATTCTACTGATAACACTAGTCCCCTAACTCTCAGTTAGCTTTGCAGACTGGGAGTTAGACTTTTACTGGCAAAAGCTCATGCTACTACGATACACAGTAACTCTGGCTTTTATCTCATGCACTTGCTTCCCTTTGCGAGGTGCGACTTTGATGAACAGGGGCCTTGCAAGACTCAGAAGATCGCATGGATAAGTTTCTGCCACTGGACCCTTATTTGGCCTATTTCGGATCCAAAATTAGAAGATATTTTTAATCTTAGCCTTGGATGACTGTGCAGTCAAAGTTTTCCAGGTCAACCTACCGTTTGATTTTTCTAGATAGTATGCGTTTTACAGTAACTAGTTTGTCACCCTCATTTTCTTTCAAGTCATTAACTGAGAGTGGTTGGAGAATTCCTTTCTGATCCTTCGACAAGATTAGGCTGAGTTTATTTAAAGCATGAGAAGTCCCCTTCTTCCTTCAAAGAGTGACTAAATGGAAATTTAAGATAAACCTCCTGATTTCTTAATATTTCACCTTCCGAGTGAGGCATGTGTGGTCTGCTGCATAAGAAGCTTTGAAATCAATGCTTCTTTGGTAATGTGGAGAGATCTCATACGGGTCTTGAATTATGTCCTCATAGTTGTAAGGTTTATCCTCTTTAGCTATTTTGGTGAGCTTTTTCGAACTTCCCAGTCTCGGTGGCTAACCCTCTGATTGGTGGGAGCTTTCCTTTTGCAAGCCAATCCTTCTTCCAGAAGAACCAGCTATAGCTTTTTCTGACTTATATTTTGACTCTTTCAGATGTAAATGTACCTTACTGAGGTTTTTTAATGAATAAAATTTCCTTCTTTTTCCTTTGAGTATTTGACTATTTGTCCTGCAACTCTCAGATGATAAATGTTAATTCTACACATAAAAATAACTAAATAGCCAATCGGCAATGCTTTTTCATTGAAAGATAAATTTGGGCTAAATGTTAATTCTGCACATAAAAATAACTAAATAGCCAATCAACAATGCTTTTTAATTGAAAGATAAATTTAGGCTAAATATGTTGAAAGTGAGTAATGTATGGGTAGTCCACATGGCATTAAGGTATCTGGTCGCATGAGAGCTGTGAAATTCTGATCGCATGAGAGCTGCAAAATTTAGGTTGCCCGCATATAGTGGCTAAGGAAGTTGCTCATATGCAGGAGCCTTTAAGTTGCATACATGTGGTGGCTAAGAAATTTGTGCACATGTATGGTAAGATCGCAATGTACGATGGCTAAGAAAGTTACTCGTACGTGTGGTAAGGTTGCTGCATGCACACGGTGGCTAAGAGAGTGGCTCATATGCATGAGCTTTAAGTTGCACGCATGATTGCGACTGTCGATACTGATCAAATTAGAAATTTATAAAATTGAGGTACCTAACTACTTGTAGTATATGGCAACACCAGGTCGAACCCAAATATCATTTATGGGATGATATCAATCAATTAGGAGCTGAAAATAAGGGGGGTTGGCAGAAACTAATTTAACAACTACACTAACAGAAACTACTAAACAGAACAACAAATAAACCAACTAGCTAAGGGAATTAACTAGCTTGAGATTAATGCTTCCTTAATCACTAAATATTCATTCAATTATTTTTAATCATAACAAGGATCCCTGAAATGATTAATAAGTT
>JANHAO010015791.1:0-14688 GCA_026873985.1 Saraca asoca | reverse complement strand
ATGTACCATTTCTATAAAGACAATGCTTAATATGATGTCCCTTTTGATTGCAATAAAAGCATGTAATATGACTAAATTTTCTATTAGGCTTGACAATTTTAGAATTTTTCCTTGATTTTTTCTTTGCTTGCTGTCTAAATCCTAAACCAAATTTGTTTTGAAAACTAGTTTTATTTCCAATGTATCATTTAGTTTTATTTTGCTGTTTGTGAAACCATGTAAAGCCTTGGTCAATATGTCTATCTTGGATTTGTAAATATCACATTGATCACAACCTTTGTTTTCACTCCAAACTTTTTCAACCAAATCATATAGCTCATTTTTCTTTTCTTCAATCTACTGAATTTTTTCAAGTAAGGCTTCTTTTTCTACTCTGGCATGTTTTAAATCTTTCTTAGCCTTTTTCAAAAAATCATATAACTTTTCATACAAATCATTAGTTTGATCATCATCAACAGAGTTAGATTCATAGTCACTAAAATAGTCATTAATGGAATCAAGCTTATCTCTAGAGTAAAAGAAGGATTGATTTCTAAATGCCTCATTTTCATCATCAATTCTAGCTATGAGGTAGAGAAATGCCTTTTCTTCAATTTCTTCTCCTTGATCTCTAGATTTAGCTTGTTCATCATCCAAAATTGCTAGATTGTTTTTCTTGAAAGTTAGTTTTCTTTTCTTTCTCTCATTCTCAAGTTATTTCTTCAAGAATATTGGACAATCTGGTTTAAAGTGTCCCAGTTTTTTGCATTCAAAGCATATAAAGGTATATGAGAAACTCTCTTACTCATTTTTGTTTTGATTCCTCATTTGTGGAATAGGTTTCCTCTTTTCTCTTAATAGTTTCTACAACTTTTTGCTTAGGAGTGCCATTTAGTCTTTCTCATTAGCTTCTTCATCAGTGTCAAACTCATCATCATCGATTTCAAAGGATTTTGCAACCTTGAATGCCATATTTCTCTTCTTTTTATCATCACTATTTTTCCTATATCTCTTCAACTTTAATTCATTCTCTTCTAAGTTTACATAAAGCTCCTGGATTGTTGGCATCCCCATCTTCATTGATTCCTTTATGGTTGTCACCATTGGCTGCCATTCTTTAGTGAGAGATCTGAGGATTTTATGGACTAAGTCTACATTATCAAAGCTTCTTCCAAGTAACAAGAGTTGCTTAGTTATGGTAGTGAATCTTTGAATTGAATCTCTAATTGACTCGCCCTTTTCCATCGTAAACATTTCATATTCAAACACCAACACATGTATTTTAGATACTTTAACCTAAGTTGTGTCTACATGTGCTACTTCTAGGGTGTCCCAAATTTGTTTAGCAGTAGTGCAATTTGAAATCCTTGCATATCCATTTGGGGAAACTGAGTTGAAAATAATCCATTTAACTTTAGAGACAAGAAAATGCTTCTTTCTTTCCTCTTCTATCCATAAGGACTTAGGCTTAGGTCTTATAGCTCCATTTATCAATGTTTTAGGTGGATCATATCCTTCTTCTATAAGTTCCCACATACCAATGTCGATTGCTTCAATAAAGTCTTTAATCTTTTGTTTCTAATAGGTATAATGATGTCCATTAAAACTAGGTAGCTTATTCATAGGAGGACATTCTAGTAATAATGTGAAGCTAGAATCCATTATCTTTAAGAAAAATAAAGAGTGTCAAGAGCCAAAGCTCTAATACCAACTGAGCGTCCTAAAAATATTAATCTTACCCTATTTATGTTTGTAAAAATACTTGTTTTGCCCGAGAGATTGGATTCTTTTGCACAAAGTTTTTCAATAAAGTTTCTATTGGAAGATAAATAATACATTGAAGTCATTGATATTGTTATGAATTCAATTTCCAATTATTCAAATTGAACAACAGTAGAATAGTAAAATAATAGAATTGCAGAAATTGAAAATACAATGATGTAGCAGAAGATTAAAATATCATAATGTAGTAATGAAAGGTGCAAAAAAATAAATCAAGAGCACCAAAATTTTGAAGTGGTTCAACTTCACCTGAAATCACAGATGAAGTTTACATCTACTAAATCAATTCTCAATCGAATGATCTTTTTTATTACAACAAAATTTACAATGAGCTCTTGTAAGACCTATAGATACAGTATCACTACACCTTCAACTTAATTGCAATCAACCTTACAACTAATAGAAGATGCAAAGGAAAATCAACCTATTCTTATATCTCCAGTTCCTGAACAACCTCAAAAACCTAAAAGCAAATAAGATTTGGTAAAAGAAAACAATACTAGACTTGAGATGAATATCTCAAGTAACTAATTGTATAATCTTAACAAAATTTGATCTAAGCAATGTGATTTTAAGAGGTAGAGTTAGATTAGATGAAGCATAAGAATTCTGTTTTATTTTTGTGCTCAAAGTAATAGAAAACTATTATGAAATCTCTATTCAAATGAGAGTAAGAGGGTATTTATAGTTGCTGTAACTGACATTTGAAAATAGTTGATTTTTAAATTTTGAATTGATTCATGAATTGATTCATAGCGGCTATAACTAACTAATAACAAATTAATCGATTTGTGAATCAATTTAGCTTATGAAAATCAAGAAGAGATTCATGACCAAATCAATGCATGAATCAATTAACCCTCTATGTAAAAAGATTTATGAATCGATTGCTTAATTGATTCAAAATGTCTTCAAATGTTTCGACAAAAACACTTTCAAAAGCTTTTCTTTATGAACTGATTTGTGAATTAATTCAAGTATATTCCACAAGATTCCTTCTATAAATCGATTTGTAAATCAATTTACAAAGTGAAAAATAATTTTCTATAAAAATTTAAATGCATTGAAAATATAGTTAGAAACATTTGATTTAAACTCATTTTATTTGGTTTATTTTAGCCTCAAATTATCAATTTTAAAAAATTATTTAGATCAAAAATTGATTAGATTACACTTAGATCTCATGAATCTCTTGAATGTCACTTGATCAGCCTTAAGTCTGCAAAATAAATAAATACTTAAAAGCATATGGTTAGATTATGACATCAAATAAAATTATTTTTCAACGTCACAATTGAAGAAGACATGATATTTAGGCTAACAACAAGATTTTACCAATGTTGTAAAATAGGCCTAGGACCAAAGGAATTTGGAAATTCCTTTTAACAAGTTTGTGGGAATTTCTACCCTCTAGGTTCTTTTTCCTATACAAAATTATTATTTTAAATTTAGCCAAAAGTTTTCTATGTGATGTGAAGCAAGAAAATTAGACCTAAGGAAATAATAATTTTACTATGAATAGATTCAAAAAATAATAATTATGTAAGTATGATAAGTTTATACTATGCATGAAATGTCAGGACTATGAATAAAACTAGGATAAGACCTAGACATGATTATGCTACATGAAACATAGGAAGTATGAATAGTTAAAATAGAACCAACATGAAATTAGATCAAGTTAGAAATTAGGAAATATAAATGTTGATTGAGCTACGGGTTATGTTTGATTTATTATTTGTATGTATAGATAGAATTCTACAACATAGTATGGGATTAGAACTATATTTTAGTTAGATATTCTTAGAGATCCAACTATGCATATTTTCATGAAACTTAATTTCATTCATCCATGATTTCAAATTTTCAAGATTTTTAGATCACATGAACTTTAAAAATTGTTATGAAACTTTATTTTTATATTTTAAAATTAAATTACTTCAAAATTTCACTTTTAATATTTTCATGAGCTTTTCCTTGAAAATGTAATTTTCATAAATATCATATATTTTATAAATATTTTATTATTTCAAAATTTCATTTTATTTCATATTATTTTATAACATTTCAGGCACACAACACATCTTTCAAATTCAATAGTATTTCTCCAGAAATTTTAATTAGGTTGATTTTCCCCATATTTTTCATGAAATTCTTATATGCATTTAGGATTATATTAGGAAGAGTAGATTTTCATAAGAACCTTAAGAAGAATAGGTTAATCGGTTTATTATAGTAGAGAATTTGATTTCCTTAGGGAACTTTAGTAACTAGGAAAAGATGTTAGAGATGATTTGTGTATGGACGGCTGGTATAAACCAAGTAGGATTTGGAAGACCTATATGCACTAAGAGATGAACACTATGATTTTTCTATCACTAGGGACAATGACTTATGATTCATGGTATAATGTAAGAGGGAACACTTCATACGATATGTTGTTGAGGGTATACAACTTTATACAATATGTTGTTGGGGCATACAATCTCATCGCTCCTTCCATTAACCTATAGTGCCAATATAATTATGTATGACTTATCTTGCAAGGCCAATAAGACTTATGAAATGAGTTTATGTACATGATGAGTAACCTGAGAGTCCTACTCTGTTGACGATGGATTTCGTTTCAGCCAAAATCCAGCCAACCAAAAGGATTCTTTTGGGACTCAAATTGTTTTCTAGTTGTGCAAGCAGAGAATGAAGGAGATGAGAGGAAGAGCAGCAAACACATAGAGGGCTTTTAATGTGGTTTGGCCAAAACTGGGTAGCACCGATCCTTAGGTCCACGATAGCATTTTATTAATCTGGAGAGAATTTTATAGAGTTTCGATATCCCCGTTCAGAGTTGCTTATAATGATCTCCCTCCTCTCATTTATAGAGGCTAGAAAGGTTACAATTGTAATTACACAATTTATATTTCTGTTACATCAAAATAAATGTACAAGATACCTTAGACTACTGCAAAATGCCTTCTACAGACTATTGGCTAGTTTCTAAAGGTTACTTTCTGTGGATGGGCCTTACACGTTGCTATTTGTAGGTTGGTCCCACGAACTCAGTTGAAAAGGGTCCTTGCTTCAAGTTTTCCTTGATGAGCTCTATTGCTGAGTGAAACATCGCATCCGCAAGTTGGGGCTCTAGGTCACTGTTGGCCTTTGATCAGCGAGGATGAATCTCATGAGCTCACCTTTGGCAATACGAGCTCGCATATAGTGAGTTACTAGCTACGTAAGCTAGGACTTGTCTTATAGTGAGTTGAGGGCTTCTACTTCTTTTCATGCTCATATGGCTAGAGATCTAGCAAGCTTGGCTCTTTTCTCACTTGGACTTGTTTGCTGCCAGGCCTTTGCCAACCTATTTCACAAAATCAAAAATTACCCATAACATTAAGCCCTCCAACTCTCAACTCGCTTCATAGGTTGGGAGTTACAGTTTTGCTGGCAAGGGGTTTTCTTTATAGATTACCATGTAGTCATAATATTCAATCAGCCTGTCACTTCATCTATCCCAGGCTATACTTCTACTGTATGTGCTTTACAATCATTGGGGAGTCTGCCTCATTTTCTTCCAAAGGATTTAATGAGAATGGTTAGGAGTTCTCTTGGACTCTTCGGTGAGACCTGGCTAGTCTATTTAAAACATGGAAGTTCTTATTCCTCCTTTATCAAGTGATCTATGGGTGCTTCAGATAAGCCCCTATAGTTCTAACGGTGTGCCTTTCCAATGAGACGTATGTGATTTATTGCATAAGTAGCCTTTATGGGCAATCCTTCTTCAAGGATTTAGGAGGATCTTGCGTAGATCTTAGATTATTTCCTCACGATGATGCCATAGGGTTCAGCCTTCCTAGCCGTGTTCCTTAATTTTTTAGCTTTAGTAGGATAGGTGTGTTAGAAAGGAACCTTTAGCTGAGGAGGACAACATGAAGAAGATTAAGGAGCAAAGTGCTCACTGGCCCTCCAACTGGTGCTAGTTGGAGTTTATCTTTGAGGAGCCAATCTTCTTTCCAGAACATAATAGTTGTAGGCTTCTTCTATTTTCATTTGTATTTTGACTCAGTGATGATGTAAATTTACCTTATTAAGGCTTTGAATGAATGAAATTTTTCTTCATAATTTTTGAATAACCAATCAGTCATGTTTCTTGATAAGCAATGAGCTTGAACATTAAGGTGCCTCGATAGTGAATAGTATATAGGTAGGTCACATGAGAGCTATGCCTAGTAAGAAGTCTCATGCGAGCTGTGAATGATATGTCACATGAGAGCCACAAGCATTAGGTTGCTTGTAAGGATTTAATATAACTAGCTGCATGCATGTGGTGCCAAAAAGTAGGTCACATGTATGAGTACGAGGTCGCATGCATGGACTTGAAATAGCTGGCTACATGCATGTGGTATCAAAAAGTAGGTCACATGCATGAGCACGAGGTCATATGCATGCGGTGCTGAAGAGTAGGTTGCATGCACAGACTTGAAAGCTGGTTACATGCATGTGGTGCCGAAGAGTAGGTTGCAACATGGACTTGAGAGCTAGCTGCATGCATATGGTGTCGAAGAATAGGTCACATGCATGCAATGCCGAAGAGTAGGTCCATGCATAGGCTTGAGAGCTGGCTGCATGCATGTGGGGCTAAAGAGTTGGTCATATGCATGAGCACAAGGTCGATAGGAGAGAGAATTCATCGTTGAACTGGTGTTTTGCTAATAATTCCTTCTAGAATTAATAATCAAAAGCTTGGGTGGCTATTTGCCTCAATACATTATCAATGTATGATTCTCGCTGTGGAGACCTGCTCCTGCCTAGGATCTTATTGAGGCTAGGGAAGCTGTTGCCCAATAAGTCACACCACATAATCTTTCAAATGACCCCTTTTGATGAGGTCCTCGATTGCATCTCTAAGCGCATAATAGTTTGAAGTATTGTGCCCAATTTCATGGTGATAGGCACAGAATTTACTTGTATCTCGGCATTCAGGGGGTTCTTACAAGATAAGGTCTCCCAAAGTCCTCCCTATCTCTTTCTATTGCATATATCCTATCTGGAGTATCTGATAAGACACTATAGTGCTCATGGCGACCTAGGAGCTGAGGTCGCCTAGTCTTAGCCTTTTTTGCTGGATGGCCATCAAAGTTAGCCTTGATATTTCCCTGATTACTCTTTTTCTTACCCTGCTTAGAGCTGCTCACTTTGTCCCTTTGATTCTCTGAACCAAAGGTCTCTTCTCATCTGATTTGTTTGGCTGCTTGATCACAAAATTCACCCAGATCTGCCATTGGGGATTTATATATACTTTTGTATAGCTTGCTAACCTTATGAAGCCCTATTGAGATCATCGTCAGGATGCTCCCATCGAATAGACTCTCCACATTGTTGATCTCGTGCCTAAATTGGGTAATGTAATCTTTCAACAACTCATGCTTGTGCTGAAAGATTGTAGCAAGAAGGTAAGAGGGCATGAGTTGCCTCTTTAGTGCCCTATATTGGTTACGAAATCTTTCCTGACATTCTTCCCAGCTACCAATACTATAAGCTGGGAGGTTCCTGAACCAAGCTTGAGGTGTGGCTGGGAAGACACAGCATTTGATCAGGGGATTATTTGTTTGTAGGTCTATCTAGATGTTGAACATATCTAGGTGGCTGTGCGAATCACTATCCCTATTGTATAGTGAGATAGAAGGGATTTTGAGCTTATGAGAGAGGGTCTTCATCTCAATTTCCTTAGAGAAAAGAGTTTGTTCCTTTGAGCAACTTCGATCGTCTCAAGCTCGAGGGTGTGCCTCTAACTGCTTCACCCTCTGAATCAACTCTTCTACTAATGAAGTCAATGCCACAAATCACTGGCTAGAGGCCTGATGGCTCTTCCTATCTCCTAGTCGCATAAGTGACGACCTAAAATGTGCTCTTGATTAGCTCTATTCGAACTTGTAGCTTGCTGCTATTGGTGAGCGTTCCTAGGTGTAGTGACTTTGGCCTGCCCTTGCAATCCCTGAGCTTGCACTTATGCCAACATTTGCAATGCCTCAGCCATTTTTCTCACTAAACCTTCTAGTGCTTCCTGGTGTTGGCACCACATTTGCACTTCGTTGGCCTCAAAGACAGTAACAGCAAGTTGGTGGCAAGTCGAGGGGACCAAACTGTTGGCGGCTTTGACGATGGAAGAACTTTCCATATGGCCCTCAACCTGATCATTGACAGCATCTGACTTCCTGATAGCTTTTCCCCTGGCCATTACAACTAGACAAAGAATGAACCAAAATACAGATGAGTTCCCATGAGTAACGCCAAAATATTGATGATAGATTTCGGTTTAGACAAAATCTAGCCAACCAGAAGGATTCTTTTAGGACTCAAACTATTTTTTGGTTGTGCAAGTAGAGAATGAAGGAGATGGAGAGGAAGAGCAGCAAACATACAAAGGGGTTTTAACATGGTTCACCTAAAATCAGGCAGCACTAGTCCCTACATCCACGGTAGCATTTTATTAATCTGGAGAGAATTTTACAGAGTTTTAGTATCTTTGTTCAGAGTTACTTAAAATGATCTCCCTCTTCTTATTTATAAAGAGTGGAGAGGCTACAATTATAATTACACAATTTATATTTTTGTTATAGCAAAATAAATGTACAAGATAGTCCAGACTACTGCAAAATGGCTTCTATAGACTGTTGGCTGGTTTCTGAAGGTTACTTCTGCAGATAGGCCCTACACACTGCTTCTTGCAGGCTGGTCCCATGGACTTAGTCAGAAAGGATCCCTTCTTCAAGTTTTCCTTAATAAGCTCTGTTGCTGAGTGAGAAGTTGCGTCTGTGAGCTAGGGCTCTAGGTCATTGTTGGCCTTCAGTCAACGAGGACAAATCTCGTGAGCTCACCTTCAGCAATACAAGCTCATGTATAGTAAGTTACTGGCTATGCAAGCCAAGACTTGTCTTATAGTGAGCCGGGGGCTTCTGCTTCATTCCATACTCGTGTAGCTAGCGATCTAGCGAGCTGGCTCTTTTCTCACTTGAACTTGTCTGCCACCGGGCCTTTGCTAGCCTACTTCGCAGAACTGGAAATTGCTCATAACACACTCTTTAACATAATGAGGCAATAATTACTCATTATTTATTTGGTTGGCCAAATGATCCCACACTCGTTGTACTTAGATAGCCTACCATGAAATCACCATAATGCCCTTGCTTGATAGACGCATGATGATATGATCTATGATATGAGATAAGATAAGATTTCAAGTTATGTATGATCACATAGTGAAAGATTGAGCAAGTTTATAAATATAAAGATAAGAATGATGAAAGTTGCATGTGAATGATTATTCGTATATTACATATTTATGGTACAAGAATTACATATATGATTGTATAACCAAAATGTTTTCAACCCAAGGATGGGTTAGGAACTTTTTGCTCACTGAATACTTGGGTTGTACTCACTCATTCCTTTAACAATTTCATGTTAGTGGAATCATTGAGGATATCTCAGTTAGAGTAGACTCTTCAATTTATATGTATATGCTATCAAGTACACGAATCACCACCTAGATAAAGATTCAAAAATTATTATGATTTCTGATTTATGGAAAGATGATATTTGTTTTTAAGAAAGTTTTATAAAAACACTTTTATATAAAAACACTTTTATCAAAATATTGCATGTCAAGGATTTTAAAAGTAAAGGCACACAATTATATTTTCAGTATTGATTTAATGATCTTCAAAATTAAAACTAGTTATTTAACACTTGTTATAGAATATATATATATATATATATACACACACACACTATCCTGTTAAGTCTAATATTATTTATTTATTATATGCTAGGCTAACATGCTAACTCATAACCTAACAGGTCATTGCTTACTAATCCCAAGCTCTTCTTGGGTTAGATTATTCTAAACCAATCCCTTATTAAGGAAGGTCACTTTTCTTTTTTTTTTTTTTTTTTCGCACTTATCTCAAACAAAATTAAATTAATCTCAGACTAACTCATTTCACCCAGCCTGTTTTGATATCACTATATAGGGATGGCAATGGGGCGAGGCAGGGGCGGGGAATGAGGTCCCTGTCCCCGATCCCCGTCGGGGAATTTTTCCCATCCCTGTCCCCATCCCCGCGGGGAAAAAAATCCTCGTAGGTCTCCACGGGGAATTTTTTTAAAAAAAATTTAAATATTTATTTTTTATTAAATAATATGAAATTAATAAAAAAATATAAAAATAATCAAAATATAATAAAAAAATAAAAAAAAATAAAAAATAAGATAGATTATAAAGGAAAAAATATAAAAAAAAATTAAAAAAAAAAAATTTCAGGGCGGGGAGTGTAATCCTCGACCCCGACCCCGAAATCCTTTCGGGGAAAAATTTTTTCTCCATCCCGGTCCCCGTCCCCGTTTCCCGTTCCCCGAATTCCTCCCCGAACGGGGATTCCCCAGCGGATCCCCGTCCAACCGGGGTTAATTGCCATCCCTATCACTATATAGTATTCACACAAAATGTTTAAATGCTAGAAAATAAAAGGTAAGTTAATAAAATTAGTGTACCAATTATTTTAGCTTTTGTCTTGTGCATTCTCTCAAACTTGTTTTAATTCTTATCTGCTATTGTTTATCAACCATATCAAAAAAAAATTATAAAAATTTGTGTACTAAATGATGAAATAGTTATATTCTAAAATGAAATCTCAATCTGTTTAAAAAAAATAGTATGACTAATAAGTTTTACCACCAAGCAACATTGAAAGTATTCCTTCTTTTCAAAATTAAAATACTAAAGCATACACCAGCAGAAGGATCGGATTTTAAGATTTTATATTTCCTGTAAAAATATATATATCAAGATTTGTAAATTCAAAACTCCGGCCTCCAAATTCCATTGAAAAATAGATCACGTAATTCTCCGACCATATTCATCAGTAAATACTATCAATAAATTATTCTCAAATGGACTGGATTCAAACATGAAAAAGTTGCATGTACATCACTTCATCATGCAGACTTGATTACTAACAAATTTCAATTTAATTTGAAAATTTTTACTCTGTTTTGAGTGATGTTTTAAGTATATGATACTAAGAAATTAGTCAAATAAAATTATAACATATGTATATTTATTTTGCTCCAAAAATCTATTCAGCAATAAAAATAAATATTCATACATACACCTATAATTCTAAATCCTAAAAATTTGAAGAATTAAAAATTTGAGAAATTGGCGATTGTTTTCCGCGAAAGAAAAAAAAATTATAATATTTCACCCGAAAAGCTGTCACTCTAAGAAAGAATAGTACAATAGAATGAGATGCGTTGGGTTTTGCTCCACAGAGATTGATTTCTACATATTTTGTTAGAATTGAGAAAACATATCAATTGATTTGATGCCATGAACACTGACATGAAAATGAGAACTTAACTATCATTTAAGAATGTCTGATTGTTTATGTCCAACGATTTGGATAGTTGGACTGCTTTGTTTGGCGGGTCATGGTCTTATGATGCGACGAGTTTCTTAGCATCCTCACTCCTTGGCGTCTCTAAGTCCCCGTCTATTAATTTCTAAAAGATGAACAAGATTGGAATGAAGTAAACCCTTGAATTTCTTGGCTATGTTCTCTCACACGCACAGGATTCCATTAAAAAGGCCAGCGGTTAATATTTTTTATGATATTCACAAATTTAAGATATTAAGTAGAAGTATTTTTAAAAAAAAAAAATTAGTTACAAATTAAAGATAAAATTACATTGTAAATTCATATAATTTTGTTGTGAGTAAAAATTGACTTTGAAGAACGAGTCAGTAAGGGCCCAATAAACGTCGAGTTACCCAGCTCGCTAAAGGCATCCAACGAGCATTACCTCACACATCGCTAGGAGGAAGTGTGGCGAAAACACAAGAAGCTCGCCTCGTCGAGCAACCGACCATCCAACCTGAGCTCGCCTCACCAAGAAGCAGTCCAGAGCTCGCTACTTGAACAACAACAGTGGCCCCCGAGCTGAGAACTTCTGCTCAGGGGAGACGAGCACCTCGTTCTGCCAAGAGCTCAACAAGACGAAGCGTTGGGCAAGACTTATACCAACTCATAACCACAGGAGGGGTCAACCCCGCAGAAAGCAACATGCAGCAGCTGGATTGCAGGAGTTCTATTGTCTTTTACATTTATTTCTTGATGTAATAAAACTGTAGCTTGTAATCATTACTTTTAACCCCTCCCTCCTCTATAAATAGGAAATCATTGTTAGAAAAGGGGGAGGCCTAAGAAAAAAGCCTATAAACATTTCTTCAGTACAATAAAAACTCTGCCATGGACGTAGGGTCCTGTATAGCTTGGATTTAGCTTAACCACATTAAAATATAATCCAGACTAGTTCTCCTCCCCCCTCCCTCATCCTCGCGCTTCAGAAGATAGCCTTGAGTCCAAGAATTCATCTCCGTTGATAGGAGTTTGGATCAGAACCAAATTCCACCATCAACATTTTGGCACCGTCTGTGGAGACCCATCTGCTTTTTGAAGTGTTCCTTGCAACTTTACAATGGTGAGAGGAAGGACCACAAGGAGTTCAAACACTCTAGTCACATAGCCGGTAGACATTCCCACTGTCGAAGCTCACCGCTAGCCAAATGACTCCCTCAGGATACGACAGGCACAAGCATCCCACCGATCTTAACAAGCGCTTGAGGATGCGATAAAAGGGTTAACTAAAACTGTGAAAGCACTAGCATAAGCACAAGCCCAAGGTGCACAAAGACAAGAAGAAATCATGGCCCAACTCCAATAGCTCCGTAAAGAAGCTTGAAAAGAAACTCATGAAGCTCACGATAGTCAACAACTGGGGGGCTCACAATGAGCGGAAAGCTCTGCCCCTCAACCCGCAACACAGGATCGGATACTGGAAGAAGTCCTCCAAAGGCTGAAATAGCTAGAAGAGTGCCCGTGACCTCAAAGTAACTAACCTCAGCATGGGGAAAGCTCACCATTTTCTGTGAAGATCACAATGTAGCCCCTCCCACAAAAACTTAAAGTGCCTGTGATCCCACTGTATGATGGGAATAATGAACCAAGTGACCATTTGGATGCGTTTAATATCCAGATGGACCTTCAAACAACTGATCCTGAGTTTTCTCGGCCACATTAGGAGGAATGCCTCGGGCATGGTACAAAAACCTCCCAGCTCACAACGTCAATAGCTAGGAAGAGTGCCAAAGAAAATTTATTGATCAATATCGGGCACTGAAAAGGCAACTCACACCTCCTTGCCACCTCGCAATGATCTTTCAGTGCAAGGGTGAATCGTTAAAAGACTATATAGCCAGGTTCAAGCATGAAGCCAACTCCGTGGAAAACCCCTCAAAGGAAAGCGTCTTAACAGCAATTTCAGTGGGACTCCACAAAGATGGAAAGCTGTACAAAAGCCTCTACAAGTCTCCAGCTTAAGATCTTGTGGAATTCTATGAGTGAGCTATCAAACAAATAAGATGGGAAGAAACCTTTGGAATGGAGGGACCCAAGCAAAAAGCGGACACCAGTAGTCCCACTACAAGCAAAAAGAGGGGCGATGAAAGTCGCAGTCATGACCCCAGTCCCCAACTCGCAAAGAAGGAAAAGTTCCAGTGACCTGGAGGCCACTTCAAAAGCTACAACATCCTATCAAATACACAGGATAGGATTTTTGTCGTGGAAAGGCACAATGAAGACTTTGGGAGGCCCAAGCCAATGAGAGCTTCCTCTAAGTTCAGAGATCCAAGCAGATTCTATACTATCATAACGAGATCAGGCACACCACCTCAGAATGTTGGGCACTAAAAAATGCCATAGAAGACCTCATCAAAAGAGGTCGGTTACATAATTATGTGGTCAAGCTACCAGAACAGCAAGCTCAACAAATCCAACGAGTCACCGGTCGAGAGTCAGGGCCTTCCATCAGAACCATATTCTAATCCTATATCATTTTTTTTAAGATCAACTACAATTTTGAAATCTATGTATGAATTATCCAGTAGAACACCATTTGAAATGAACCACTCTACGTTGAACCAATGAAACTCACACTGATTAGCCAAAAAGCCTTACCTTGCAACAAAAATAAAACTGAGGGTGAGACAGCCTAAGAGTTTACCTCGCGACGAAAACAAAATCGAGGGTGAGACGGTCTAAGAGCCTACCTCGTGACGAAAACAAAGCCAAGGGTGAGACGGCCTAAGAGCCTACCTTGTAATAAAAACAAAATCGAGGATGAGACAACCTAAGAGCCTACCTTGCAATGAAAACAAAATCGAGGGTGAGACGGCCTAAGAGCCTACCTCACAACGAAAACAAAATTGAGGAGCCTACCTCATGATGAAAACAAAACTAAGGGTGAGACGGGCAAAAAGCCTACCTCAGCAACACACTCGAACCCAATAACGAGCCACGAGCCCACCACAGCACGAGAACGCTAAAATAAATTTGTTGCAACTCTCATGCAACTAAGTATCCACAGCTAACATACGGTCTGAAGATCGTAGCTCACATATGACCTCCTATCAGGTGCAGCTCACATGCGACCCAGTTTTTGCTTGCCAAAGGCGATCGAATCATGAAAAATTAAAGAGTTAAAGATGTGGCTGATTGGTCAGAAAGATGTTTCATTAATCTATTGAGATTTACATATAGTGATGAACGGAGCATTCCATATAATTTTCAAGAGCTATGCAGAAAAGCCTATACATTAAAAAGGCCTCACTCAACAAGGTAAAATTACATCAAGAGATTTAAAGTACAAAGCAAAGATCCTAGTGTTGGTGTATACCCTAGAAGCCAATCATGGGATGATTGTTTGCATACATTATATTACGTTTTAAGGGCAATTCAATTATTATATTTTTTGTTATATCTGCGTAATATAAATAAATATGATAATTGTCCCTAGAATAATTTGTTATTCTTA
>JANHAO010015790.1:0-14708 GCA_026873985.1 Saraca asoca | reverse complement strand
GATTATTAGACCTTGAAAGAGGCTATTAATTAATGAAGGCCAAACCAGCCCCAATTGCCTGAATAATTATAATAAGGAAATTTCACGTTATTTGCCAAGAATCATAGGTGAGGTGAAACCTCAATCCTAGGCTTTTATTATTACTCTTTGATTTACTTGTCAATTTTATACTTAATCTTTCTCTCTCTTTGCTATTTCTATTTGATTTAGATAATTCTAAATTGCAATCTTCTGGTAAGTTGAATAAAGATCACTGTGGGATTCGACCTGTATTCGTCAGTCTCTACTACAGGTATGCCATGCACTTACGGATATTTAAAAACAAATCACATTACTATCCCACCATATAATGGGGATAGTGACCCGGGAGACCACTTGGACATCTTCAAGGTCTAGATGGATCTGTAGACAAATAATCCCCTAATCAAGTGCCAAGTCTTCCCCGCTACACTAGGAGATATCCCTTGAATATGGTTTAGAGGTCTCCTTGCTTGTAGCATTGGTAGCTAGGAGGACTACAGAAAAAATTTCTTATCTAGTACAAAGCACTCAGAAGGCAGCTCGCACCCTCTGCCATCTCGCTCAATCTTTCAATGTAAGCATGAACCATTAAAGTAATATATCACCCAGTTCAGGCACCAGGTGAATAATGTTGAGAAACCCTCGGACGAAGCTATTCTGGTTGCAATCTCAGTAGGGCTCCGAAGGGATGGTAAACTATTTAAAAGCTTGTACAAATCCCTAGTTAGTAACTTAGGTGAATTCTATGAATGGGGCCACAAAGTACATTAGATGGAAGGAGGTTTTCGGTGTGCAAAAGACTGAGGCAAGCAGCTCTAGTCAAAGTAGGAAGAGGAGTAGTCACAAAGATGGAAAAAACAACTATGACCCCCTACCCACTAATAGGATAAAAAATAAGCGACCTCTGTGACAGGGTCACCATGATAGCTATAGCATCCTACTGGAAGCTCAGGACAAAATTTTTGTGATGGAAAGGGACAAGGAGGATTTTGGAAAGCCTCAACCCTTAAAGACTCCTAGCAAGTCTAGAAGCAATTAGGGAAAGTTTTGCGCTTATCATAATGAATTCAGACATACCACCTTGGTGTGTTGGGCACTGAGGGATGCCATTGAGGACCTCATCAAAAAAGGTCATTTGCAAGGATATGTGGTGCAGCCTTCCAGGCAATGACCTGAGCAATCCCAATAGGATCCCAAGTAAGAGCAATGCTCTATAATAAGGACTATTTATTGAATTTTGTAATCACAAAATTTATGTACACATTTTTGAATTTTTGTACTAAATCTTTTCAGTAGAGGGGGGATTACACAAGATCACTCACCCTTTTTATTTGGTTACAAGATCGCCCTAAGCATGAGATCACTCACCCTTTTTATTTGTCCACGAGATCGGCCTGAGCACAAGATCGCTCAACCTTTTTATTTGGCCACAAGATTAGTCTGAGCATAAGATCACTCACTTTTTTTATTCGGCCACCAAATCGGGCCTAACACGAGATCACTCACCACAAGGTTGACCACCTATTGAACAGTAAAGATTTCAATTCTCTATCAAGAGATGTTTAAATGCGACTTGCTATCGACAAATAATTAAAGCATTCAGGTGCCAAGATTCATTACTAGCTGAGGTATGACTGATTGGCCATTTGAACATCTCATTTCACCGTAATCCAAAAGAAAATGCAGTCATTTATAGGAGCAATACATTCAATAAACTCAAGGAAAGTTCATTCAGTAAAAAGCCTTGACGAGGTAAATTTTTACAAGGTACAGAACACATCTGAATATTAGGCCTACAGCAAAAGAAGCTAGCCTTGGAAAGCTGAATCCCTATCAACAGAAGGGGCCAAAGGCATGCCAGATCCCTGACTCTCTTCTTCCAGTAGGTCCCTCCTACTGAAGTCTTTGCCTTAGCCTTGCCTCCAAGACTGTGAATGAGAAAAAACCCTAAAGGATGCAGCCAGGAGGGATGCACATCATGAAGAGACCATGAGGAAGTAAGCCAAGATCAGCATAAGACTCCCCTATGGGTAGCATAAAGAGCTATCCATGGGGGTCACACATAGTAGGTTATGTACGCCATAGAACGCTTCACTAGAATTCAAGCTATTAAAAATGTGAGGGGCGTAGTTGAGGCCCCCATCAAAGTTTTCTGCAAAGAAGGAAGAAGGCCCTTAGGCTATAAGTAGACCAGCCCAGATCCCTGAGAGATCCAAAGGATATTTGGCTAACCTTAATCGAACGGTCCTAAGACAATAAGAATGCCATGCCAATGGTTACGAAATGCGGCCAGAAATGAGGTATGGCCCCCCACAGATGAAGTGAAAGATTTCAGTTCAAAATGATAACTCAACAAAAATTATAGGCGAAGGTCTCAACTGCATAATGAAGGTCACAACTCCCAGCCCGGAAAGTGAACTGAGAGTTGGGGGGCTTATATGTTATGAGTAGAATTCGGCCTCACAAAGGCAAGCTCATAACCGACCAATGAAAACTAAGTTAGAGCAAAAAAAAGGATTTGGCTTGTTAAGACTGAGGGCATCAAGTCCTAGTTCGCATACGATCTGAGCTCGCTCCACCAACCTCGAGTTCTTTGGACAACGACGATCCCACATCAAAGAATCTCGACTCATAAGGTAAAGCGTCTCGCTCAACAAAAGCCCCACGAGAAGATGCCCAATCTGGCAAAAGGGAGTGCTGAACAAGATTACATCCATCATGACCAAGTAAGCATATGGGACCCATCCACAGAAAGTAACCTGCAAGAGACGATTTGCAGAAGTTTTACCTGTCTTGTACATTTAATGTTGATGTAATATTTTACAACATGAAAAATTACATTCGTAACCTCCTCTCCTTTATAAAAGGAAGGAAGGAGATCATAGGGGGAGGGACAAAAAGAAAGTAGCTAAGCAAAAGCTCTGTAAATTTTTCCTTCAAATTAATAAAACTTCGTTGTGGACGTAAGGTCTAGTTCCGTCCAGATTTGCCTAAAGCACGTTAAAAGCTCTATGTTCCTCACTTCCTTTCCTCTTCTTCCTATATTCCATGTTTGTTTATTGTATTCATGATCAAATCACAGTTTGAGTCCTAAAAGAACCTCTTTTATTGGCTGGATTCTGGCAGAACCAAAATCCACCATCAACAATTTCTAGGCTAATTTTGAACTTCCAAATGTCCAAACAAGGCTTGGAACTCTTCAAAACAAATTTAAGCCTTTTTTATCTTTCAAGTAATATAAGAATCTTCCTTTCCAAAACTCCAGATATAGCCAAAAGTATGAAACAATGTCAAAAGACTAAAATAGGACATAAGTAGCTCTTTTAAGTATATAAACTTGGCAAAAGGCTAATTGTAGAAGAAATAAAATACATAAATATTGTACTCATCAAGTACACACAACAAATTTTCACAAATCCAAAATTTTACCTTGAATGTGAAAGAAAGTGGATAGGCATTGAAATGCCAGAATCATAGCTCCACTATTGAAGGTGGCAATGTTGGCAATGGAATCAAAGATATGAACAAGAGCTTTGATCTAGGCTTTGCAACTTAGGGTTTTGAATGGGAGGAGTTTGGAAACGTGGTTTAAATGAAGCATAGTGACAAGCTTAGTCTTAGAAGAGTCCATTACTAATTTTAAGTGAAACTGTGTATTTGCATTAGCAACAAACTTAGTTAAATTTAAAAAATCCATCTCTAATTCCATAAATAAATGCAAAGTACTAAGTTCAAAAATTAATTTACATATAAAAAAAACTACCGATAGAATTAGCAACAAAGTGTATTTTAATATATATTTTAAATACACCTTTACAAAATCTATCACAGTATTTGTAACTACTCTTACTTATTCATTTATGGCTATACAATCTGTCTCTAACGCTATCGCTAATAATGTAACCAGAATTTAGTGATGGACTTTTAATTGTCCATTGCTAAATCAATCATAAAATTTTGAACATCCAAGACAATTCCATACATTATTTTAGAGATGGATAATCCATCACAAAGTTTGTCGCTAAATTTTTGTCACTATTTCCAGGGATTCTTGTAATGTCTTGCAATCTCCCATTAGGATTCATAAATGCTTTCTCCCAAAAGATTGCTAAGGTTCAAAAGGAGTGCACTTACTAGGATTCACACTTAGTGAACTCAATCAATTTGTAACCTTCACAAGGTAATCAATTTTGATTTTATGATTATTATCATTTGCATATTATTTATGCTATGTAACATGATCAATTTGATCTGGTAATAGATTTGATTTTATAATCCAATTCTTGCAATTGGCATCATTGGCAATTATTTTATCATGTTGTAAGGCTAAATATTGTATAAATTTGATTAGAAATTATATGTATCATATTATTCATGAAATCAAGAAAGGTCATGAGCTCTCTGATTCAAAATTAGCATCTTATAGAGAAATTGATATGCAATTTTTACATGAATAAGTTTCAGATTATTATAGATGTAGTTTGCACAAATCAACTGAAGATTATGTTAATTGTTTCCTAAGTTTTGTGAAAATGTCATGACTTCAGTATTTTGGCTTTTTATAAAAAATGAATTCGTTAAAATTGAAATAATTGGTGATGATTCTCTTCAAATTTATTTTTGGTTATGTCACCTAACAAAGAAATAAACAAAACCCATGTTTTAATTTTAACAAAACCAGGATGAATAATGTCTTAAACAAAATTCTTTGGATAAAGAACTTTGCTTTTAGTCTCAGTTCTTTTGCTCAAAATTTGAGGCATTTTTCCAAATTTGTTCAAATTATTAAATGGGTTAGTCTTAGAATTGCATTAGGATGAAAATCCATATAAACATTTAGGTGAAATAGGCTAAATTTGGGACTGAGTTCAATTGGTCTAGGACTAGGTCACATGGACCCATTTTATAGAAACCAGATGAAGAAAAAGGTATGGGCTCATGATGTGCAAAACCCATGCACATGCCTACACCTATAGCCTACATGCCACCCTCCCAACAAGGAATGATAGTCATTCGAACACTTTTTGGCTCCACTCTCTAAGCTAGATTTTTTGGGCATTTTCTAGATTTTTATAGAAATAAAAATTATATTTATTTTTATCCTAATTAATTAAAAACTTAATTTAAAATTGTTTAGGCATGGAAATTTTACTAAACATTTCCTACATGTTAAGCTATTGTATAAATTTTTTTCCAATATAATATGATATTATTTGGATGTTAAATGAATTTTACATAATTATATGTATGAAAGTATTATTATGTAAGAATTACTAATTGCTCATATTATGTCATAAAATATTATGTAATTGTATACCCATCTATCTTGGCATCGATTTTATAAGATCTTGCTAAAAATTAGATTATCAAGTATAGTGTCTAGGAGAGTGCTATATTGATAATATTTATCCCTATTAGTATGATATTATTAATATAATTTGTTAGTGATAGTATTAGAGTTAAGGTTGAATATTGTATTTCTAAAATTCTAAATGCCCTATCGATAGTGAGTTTTAGGAATGTGATATTTGATCCTTGTATTATATTACATAATCTTAAATACTTTATCAATATTAGATTTTGTCATATGATACTATTTAGAAATTGCATAGTTTCTAAGGAAATTTTATAGCATGACTATATTAAACATGCATTATAGAAATTTATTATTAATTTCATAAATTATTATTTTCTCGACTTTATTGCCTATGCAATTAACTTCCATAAAAACACTGAATGAGACCAACTATGAAGACTATGGTAAGTCATTGAAATTGTATCTGGAAATTACTAGCTTGGATTTAACATTGAGAGAAGAAGAGCCAATGATTGACAATAACTCTACTGCTGTGTAGAGGGCATTTCATGAAAAGTAGACACACTTGAATAGAGTGCATTTGATAGCTATGAAGTACACTATGGACAAAACCATCAAGCAAAGCATTGCTGACTTTCCAAATGCCAAAGCTTTTCTAAACTCTATAGCTGAGAAATTTGTGAAGTTCGATAAGGTTGAGAAAAGGTCATCATCTCTCTTTGCTAGAGAAAAGTGTTATGGAGTTCCTAAGCATATTATGAAGCTGATGCATTACTACATTTGTTTGAAGGTCATGAAAATGGACTTAAGAGATAGTTATCTGATCTAACGTGCCTTGGAATCTCTTCTTTCTCAATTTGATATTCTTAAGACATCATATTACACTCAGAAGGGTTAGTGAACTATCAATGATATGATCTCTATTATTAATTAAGCAGAAGATGTTATGAAGAAATAAAATGTTCACAATGCTCATTACATTTCACATTAATCAAGTGCTAAGCAAGGGAATAAGTCACACCAAAAGGATAATATAGGAAAATCTAGTTTCGAGAAGAAGAAAGCTAACATGAATTCACAATGCTATAAGCCTAAAAAATCTTTAGTTAAGGAGACCTTAGGTATTGTAAGAAGTATAGGCATAAGAAAGTATACTCTTTTAAGCTTAAGAAATGGATTGAGCAGAAGAAATAAAGTATTCATTTAGCTCTTGTGTGTTTTGAGTCTAATATTGTAGATATTCTGTTGAACACTTGGTCGTTAGACACTAGTGTAACTATTCATGTTATAAAATCATTGTAGGTGCTAAGAAACAAGAGGAAGCTAAATGATGGAGCGATGATAGTCAGATTGGGAAATGGAGATAAAGTGCAAATGGTACATATAGGAATAGTAGCTTTAAGTTTATCTTCTAATCATGTTTTAAAATAAAGATATACTATTTATGTGCCTTCCATGGGAAGGAATCTAATTTCAATTTTTGCTTTAGACTGATGTGAATACATTTGTCATTTTAGGAATGGAAAAGTTAATATATTTTATGATTCTACCTTGGTTGGTTCTAGATATTTGAGTGATAGTTGTAACATCTGTTGGCACACTCATAGAAACCTATGCCATTAGAATAAACATTAAAATAAATTTAGAGAAATTGGATTTTTGAAGAAAGGATAATTAGAATACCAAACAACACCTATTAAAAGAATATAAGCTAATTAGATATGTCTAGAAAATAAAAGGGGAACCCATTATAAAATTTGGATCACTATGTTTAGGAATTTAGAAACTTAGTAAGACCCAATGACAAATTAGGCTCATAACTAAGAAATTGACTCAATACCTAAAAGGTGATTAATGGATCTTTAGTGAAAGGCCTAAACAAAAGGCTCTTGCCCACAAAAGAAGAGAGGGGCACAGTTGGGCCTTGCTAGAGCACCAAACCATGACCCACCCTAAAAGAATGCCAAAAGCCTTTCATATAGAGGAAAGGGCAAAATGGTCCAAATATTTAAAGTTAAGTGGGAAGGTAGGTCAAAGGGGAAATGAATTTAAGAAGGTATGGCCTTTCTAAAAAGGGTTCATGGCAAGCAAGGGAACAAGTGGCAAATTATAAAGATAATGTAAGTATACTAGTAGTATACTAAGGAATGAAACATTTCATTTGTTTTGTGTAACTAAATAAAGTAAGAAAAATAAAAATACCAATATTTTTATCAGTATATGAACTGTAAGACACGCGAAGAAAAAATAAATAGATTGTAAAAATTATAATATAGTAAATAACATAGTGACTTATAACATAGTACTTATAATATAGTGTACTTATCAATTTGGAACCAAAGGGGAAACAAGAAGACAAATATTCCCCCTCATTCAATTAGGATGGTTGAAATTAAGGAAAAAGAGAGAGAGAGAGAGAGAGAGAGGCAACCAGATTTTTGGCTACTTCTTTCTAGAAGGAGGATGATTCATCTTCCATGCTAAATAGAAATCTATCAACTAAGATTTTCCTAAGATTTTCTAATTTCTTTTAAAGCTAAAAGTTAATTGCAAGCGATGATTACTTACTTTTTTTATTTATTTCCTTAACCTAACTAATTCACTCAAAACTCTTTTTATTTTTCTTTTACACTTGAAACTGTAACCTTCATTTTTACCACTCATCATCTTTTCTCATTTTACCACTTCACTTTCCTTTCCTCAAAATACACTAAGTAGCTAAACGATCTTCTCTGCCCGTCCTCTTCATTTTTCTCACTCATTTTCAAAGGCTCAAGTAAGTCTTTTCCTTCTCATTTCTCCTTCTCATGATTTCTTTCTTTAATATTTTACTCATCCTCCTTTTTTAACTAGAATATTGCAAGTATCAAGAGAATCTTGAAGCTCCATATTGGTCTTGCAAGATGAGAGCTTCAACCATGCTGGGAAAGAGGATGAGGAAATATTGGGCTTGAGTTTTTATGGAAGGATAACTCTCTTCTTGAAAAATCTAGGTGAACCAACTCCATCCTTCTATCTTTGAGTGAATGACTCTCTAACTTTTCCTTGATGATTTTTGGTTAGGAATATTTACTTAGAAATGTATATTTACTTGTTTGTAGCTTTTTAATAACAAAAAATATTATTTAAGAGTACTAATCTTGTTTGCTGTGAAAAATAAGGAATGAAGAGGTTGGACCATAGTGGATTTTTCTCTTGGAGACTCAAGGAAAACCAAAAGAGTTTTTACTTGAGTATTGGGATTTATTTATGTTTATGTGACCTCTTGAAATATGAC
The DNA here is from genome assembly GCA_026873985.1 of Saraca asoca. NCBI lineage: Eukaryota > Viridiplantae > Streptophyta > Magnoliopsida > Fabales > Fabaceae > Saraca > Saraca asoca. The sequence continues at coordinate 6,093 of JANHAO010015790.1, read as the reverse complement.
ATAGATCTTGAAATAAAAATCAAGATCTATGATGTATGACTATTATATTTTGGTTGTAAATAAAATGTTTTTGTTGGGTTTTAATATTATGAGTGCATGATGACTATAGAGAAAAAAACTCAAAAAGCCTCTAAAGTGCTTCGGCCACTCATAGCAAGATAAGGGTAAAATAGTCACCTTTTGACAAAATACCTTGGATTTATGAGTCAAGGGTATTTTGGTCATTTGGTGACTTAACATCAAAATTTTGTGATGAAAAACTTGATGAAATATTATTAGACTTTTGGCCTTCCCTTAAAGTTGAAATCAAAAATTTATACAAAATTGAAATAGGAAAGGTGTTCAGAGAAATAAGAAGAAAAAAAGGGGCTTAAAATGAGACTTTTGACAAATACTAAAAGATAGGCTTAGTAGAAATGTTATTTCTTGACTTTGTATAGATTTTATGAACTTTAGGCTCAATGGGGTTAGATATGATACTTTTGTGACAAAATAAGTCCAATAAACTAAAATGAAAAAGCTTGAAATTATAGGAGGAGAAAAAAGGCCTAATGCCATATGTGAAAGAGAGAGTTAAATATGAATGGAAAGAAAATGGTGGAGGAGAGAGAGTTACAAATGGAGGGAATCAAAAGGAGAAATTTTCATACAATTCTATCATTTATTTTGTGAAATTTATTTATTTTAAGTTATGTGAAGATATATGGACTTATTTGAAATATTATTAGTTCCTAGGTGGTAAATCTATAATATAGGCAAAGAATTTAAAAAGGAAAAAGAGAAATAAAATAAATATGGAATAAAGATAATAAAAATTTGTAAGTATTAAGTTTCTAGTCATGAACTGGGAAAAATAATTATTTCTGAACTATTTATTTATGATTGCAAACCTATTAAGACAGAGTTAGACAGCCACTCACTGAGTATTTTGTACTCATTATTATTGTTTAATTTTTTTTTTTTAGATACGATTAAAGCACCATCCTCCCCTTAGAAAAATGGACTTACCAGTATTTTATTACGATTGCTGATGGTCGAATTATGATACTGTTTTTAGAAATTTTAGACTAGAATTTCATTACTTTATAATGATTGATATATGTGGGCCTAGGTTGACATATCGTGCAAACGTGGTGTACATAAGAGGTCCGTCACCACCCATATTCAGTCCGAAGTAAGACCACATGTATGATCTCATCCTAGAGTCATATATAGGCTGAGATCTACCATTTTTCTTAAGGATTTAGGACCCAAGTATGTAAATTGGGCTTAGATTATAGGAATTTTGTAAAGTCTAATTAGTTTTCAAAAAGACATAGTTAAAAATAATTTAGTGGGCTAGTACTAGTATAAGGCCCACATGACTTATAAATAGACTAAGATCAATGGGCTAATCTTGTAAAGATCTATTTTGATTGAGTAAAGATATATTAATAAATATTATATTATGTTAAATTGTATGACATGGATTAATTAAATTAGATAATAGCTATATCTAGCTGTATTAGTTCCAATGGCTAATACTTTAAATAAACTTGAAATTAGTTTTAATCTAGATCTTAAATTGATTAAATTAAGAATAAATTACCTTGAGCTCCCTTTAGGTTTGCCTGAATTACACAAGTCTCCTTTGCACTTTCAAAATCTACACATTACTCCATCTTAACATATCCATTAGGAATATTCTATGAATATACTTTGATTTTGATTTATTTACATTTTATTACATTAGAATTATGGAATGACAATAATACCCTTTTATTTATTCAGATTTCTCTCTCTCTCTCCCCCCTCTCTTTCCTTATTGATTTCTTGCCACCAACAACCCCAATGTCCACCCAATCACCACCTAACTTCATTTCACAAACCCCATCTCTATGGGTGCACGTTAGCAAAGGGGAGGAGGATGACGAAGCTATTACACCACTAGTTGTGGGGTAGTCTTTATTAAGCCTCCATTATGCACTGTCCAACTATCATCATGCGTCGTCGCTTGTTGCTGTTGATGCTATTGATGTGGTTTGGACATGCAAGGAGGAAGAGGAAGCGGCTAGAGCTCCTCTAATGATTAATAGGGAGTAATTTATTTGTTTTTCCTTCATAATCTTCACTTTTAGAGGTTTTTGAAGATTATGGGTTTTTCACTTTTCGAGGTTTCTGGAGAATCTATGCTTTTTGGTGGAGTGTAGATAATTCTCACTTAGAGTAAAGTCTCTTATGAAGTAGTATGATTTTCTTGAATTGCATTGATGGGATTGCTTTTGTTTTAATGAAACTGATGATGAAGCAAATTGATTCTCTTTTTTCTTGAGTAAGTGGTGCTCTTATTTTTGCTTCTTTTGCCCTGTCCCTGAGCTTGTAAAACCAGACATTTGGCATGATATATGAAAACTTGAACTTGTAATTTCCCATTCTCTCTATATCTCTTTTAGTGATTGCTGTCTTCATATGCATTTTAATATCACATTCAATTTTATTGTCTTATGTGCGTACTAGAAGTTGATTGAATGTGTTGTATGAAGAACATCATATAGTATATAGTATGAATGTTTTAATTATTCATTTGATTTTGAAAGATTTAGTATGAAGGAACTTTCATGTAGTGGTGCAAAAGTTAATCTTTGTATAGAAATTCACTATTTCTATTGAAGGGGTATTTCTGGTATGCTTAAAATTGGCATTTAACAGCTATTGAACAGTAAAAGTTAACATCAACTTTATGTGAAGCATGTTTTTAAAGTATGTGGAAGGTTTGTGTAGGTTTTGAAAGTGCAGAGAAAGTCTATGTAATTTAGGTAAATCTCAAGAGAGATCAAAGTATTTAACTCTTAAATTAATTATTTAAAATAAAGTTCATGATAGGAAATGGAGTAGGAATTTAATAAGAAATGAAGAAAATTTTTCCTCTTATATTTTGCCAAACTAGATAAGTAAAGGTAGATATATTTTTATCAATTGAATAATGGTACATTAGGAGAGAAATGATTTAAAGAAAGTTTTCTCTTATATTTAAATTTAATAAAAAATATAATACTAAAGTAAAACTTGACTTAATAGCATATATAAACATGTTTCTGAACAAACAATTAGTTTAAGAAAGTAAAAATAAGAATATTTTAGACTTGTGAAGATATCAATTTGGTGTTTCATGTTAATTATGATCAGGAGGAAAATTAAGTCATGACAATGGTTTATATAAAATTGATTTAGACCCTGCTTTCGCAAATTCTATAAATAATGAGGTTGGAAACAAAATGGGTAGAATTATGAGAGCTCTTCAATACTATGATATATGCATCTGGGTGATATCTCTAGAGAAAGGATAGAGAGATTAATAAAAGAAAGGATTCAACATGACCTAGACTTCTCTACTTTTGATACATGTATAGATTTCATCAAGGGAAAACTCTCTGGTAGAGCTAGAAAAAAGAAGAAAACTAGAAGACAAGATGTTCTACAGTTAATTCACATAGATATTAATAGACTGATCATGCCAAACACTATGGGTGGATACAGGCACTTCATCACCTTCACGGATGACTACTCAAGATTTCACAGGGTGGAATTCCTACCTAAAAAGTCTGAGTCCTTGAATGCCTTAAGACATTCAAAACTGTGATTGAACTCAAACTGGGAAAGAAAATTAAATGTGTCAATTTTGATAGAGGTGGTCAGTATTATAGTAGATATTAGCCAAGACTATTCTAAGCTACATATTTTTCTTAGTTTTAATTTTGAAAAATAATTTTATCTAATAATATATTTTTGTGTTTTTGATTGTTTTGCAGGTTCAAAAGAAATGTGATGCAAGATTCAAGAGACCTAAGATTATTTTTAGGATTTATTTCTTTAATAGGATCTTTTGTAAATAAGCTCAAATAATGTTTGATCCTAATGCTTTTAACTAAACAATGAAGTAGAAAAATTCTTTGAAGAAAACAACTCTTTATAGAAGTCTTTTTTACACCTTGAATCGATGTAACATCGATGCATTGAAGAACGTATGAAAAAGATCATATGGCAATCGAAGTCACATCGATACATGAAGAAAATAGTTTTTATCGAAGGTTAGGAAATATGGCCACTTCGATGCAATAATCGATGCAAAGACTATGTACAACAGACTGCACATCAATTACCACATTAATGAGTTAGTGAATAACAAACTGTAATTGATGCTACTTCTATGCGACAACTAAAAATTAGTTATTCTATTACAAACGATTACAGCAGTTATTCAAGCCTAACTATCTTCCCTATATAAACGTTTTCATACAATTTTTCTTTATAATTCAATGCAAAATTATTTGAGAAAGAGCTGAATACGATTCTATCTCTACTTCATCAATTTTTTGATATTTCTTCAAGCTAATTGGATCAAAGATTACCTGAGATTATTGTAATTTGTTTGAGATATTCATCTCAAACTCTGGTATTATATTCTTAATTCCTTTTCTTATTCTATGTTATAGGCAAAAATTGGCTAGGGTTGAGAGCACTCACGAGAAAACCAAAACCAGTGAGAGGATCAACTCGAGCAACACCCAGGGTCGTTTTCTCATGTCGCAAAGCGACTTCATCGACCCTGACTCATGCCCAAAAGCATAAGTCCAAACTCACTATTTCCAGGGATGGGCAAGTGACCTGACAAAGTATGGCCTACGACCAAGGGCTTGGCCAACAGAAGACTAAGTCATGTCTTACCCTAACGAACATATGGGGTCCTGCCTACAAAAGATGGCTTGTGATAGTTGAAAGTAGAAAATCTAGTCTGCATACTCTATCTTGTACATTAAATGCTAATATAATAGATTTACTGCATATGTAATAGCCATTATAGCCTCCTTTCCTCTATAAATATGAGGAAGGAGCCCTTCTATAAAGGGACCATGAGTTCCATACTGAAACTCTACCAAAACAGAGATCAAACATTATACATTGTGAAAATACTGCACTAATAACACGCTTCCATAGACGTAGGGTCTAACGCTGTCTGGATTTGGCCGAACCACGCTAAACCTTATGCCTCCCTTCCTGCTTTTCTTTTCTTCCCCTTTGATTATTTTTCAGTCTTGTCTGTATTTGAACTGGATAAAGGTCAGAGATCCTGAAGAATCCCCTTGTTGGCCAGAGTTTGGATTATTACCAAAATCCGATGTCAACATTCTATTTCTTTTATTTAAGATTTCTAGGTTAGCAAGAAACCTATCAAATTCTTGTGTATTTGTTGTAAAGACTGGCATTTCAAGAGCCTATCAATCCTGATAGTTTTTATTTTTAATTCAAGAGGCCTTTTAGTTAAGAAAAATCAAGTGGAGTAGACTTGAATTGCAGTTTCAATTCAAGTTGAACCACTTTAAAAACCTATGTTTTTGATTTTCTTCTACTATTTACATCTTAACTGCTCTTGTTATTAATCTTTAAACTTTATCACGTTCACACTTATTGGTTATCAATTTTTTACATATCTCATCAAAAAGAGCATTAATATTTGATACTGGTGTATACAATTCTCCAAGAAGAAAAGGGCAAGATCCGTTTATTTCCACAATCTTAATTTCTTTACTGGGACCATCAGTTGGTATCAGAGCTTTGGCTCTTGATACGCCTGTATCTTTTTCAAAACATGGATTCTAACCTTTTTTTGTTGCCTAAGTGTCCACCTATGTGTACAAACCTCTCAGTTTCAATAGAGAACACTATACCTATTGGAAACAGAAGATGAAAGATTTTATTGAAGTAACAAATATGGATATGTGGCAATTAGTAGAAGAGGGATATGAACCCCTAAAACCATAATTAATGGTGAACATGAATTCAAGCCTAAATCTCTCTGGACTAAAAACGAAAGAAAGAAACATTTATTGGCTACAAAGGTAAAGTGAATTATTTTAAACTCTTTGTCACCAAACGAATATGAAAGAATCTCAAATTGCTAGACTACCAAGCAAATTTGAGACACACTTGAAATTGCACATGTAGGAACTTCACAAGTAAAAGCTTCAAAAGTGCATGTACTAGTGTCTCAGTATGAAATGTTTAAAATGGAAGAGGGTGAGTCTATTAAAGATTTAATTCAAAGATTTACTGCTA
>JANHAO010015789.1:0-14676 GCA_026873985.1 Saraca asoca | reverse complement strand
TCCTCACCCGTGAAATAAGGAACCTCCAATCTCCTTATTCTCTCACCTCCCCTATTATCCAAATTGTTTCCAGAGTTTCCTTCACTCCATTCTCCTCCACCACCTGTTCTTGAGTCTTGGTGGTGATGATCATTCTGCCTTTTTTCCATGAGTTCTATTAACCTCACCAATCTGTCTTCAAATGTTGCTGTCCATCAAGGAATTCCTTGTGCATACCCTCCATTTTTTGTTCCAGTTCTTTAATTCTTCCTTCCATATTTTGAACGCAACAACCAGGGCTCCCCAAGATCAGGAGCTCTGATACCAATTTGATAAGAACTAAAATACTAAGATGTTTTATTGAATAAATATCACCCAAACAGAGAAGAAACTCCCTCTGAATTACAAGAGAAATACTAAAGACAAAAATTAAATGCAAAGAAGATAACAACTAGAGAACTCTCAAATACCAGAGAATCCTCTTCTCAAACCTCTCCAATTCACTCTAAAAAAATATATCCCCTCCTCTCTCCCTAGAGCCCAATTTTATTTTTATTTCAGGTTTAGGCCTAATAAAATCAATCATATTCTCAGGTTTAGGGTTTAGGCCTAATAAAATCAGCCCTATTCTCATGCTCATGAGAACCCAGCTTATGTTTCCTTCTCCTGTACACTTGGGCTAAGGGTGTATCAGTTATAGATTGTTCATCTTGAATTACTTGTGAGCATAACTTAGGCTGGTTTAAATTATTTATCCATTAATATCATATATTGCATATCAGGTTAGGCTTGTTTAAATTCACGTAGGCTGGTTTAAGCTGACGAAAATTTGTTAAACTGGTCTATACTTGTTTACACTCATTTAGATTTGTCTGATTAAACTTTGAACTTAATAATACATTGTTTGTTTAAGCTCATGTTTGACTCGAGCTCAAGCATGCATTTTGAAATTTTGTCAAGTTCAAGTTTGTTTATTTTAGCCAATCTCAAGCATTAACAAATAAGTGTTTAGCTCGGCTTGACTCATTTATAACCCTAATAATGACCAATCAAGAATTGTGTAAGGGGCGATGCAGGGATGAGGACTGGCAGGAGAATGATGGGGCAATCAACACGATATCCATGACTTATCCTCGCCTCCCAATTGAACACCCGAGTTGTCTTGTTAAAAAGGATTCAGACATCCAGACCTTACAGCCTGGCATCTGGTATATAATGCTGTTATCACATCTGTTATTCTCTCTCTGCCTCAATAGTACATGCTGTCAAGGTAATAACTAAAGAGGTTAATTTTGGCTTACTACCACCAAGGCATCAATAAACATTTTTACAATTATATATAATGATAATGATAATGATAATCTGAGTCTAAGCTGATCCCTTTTGCTCTAAAATAGGTGCGGCCAAATGAACACAAATTCTGTTATGTATATAGTTACAAGGACAATTATAAATGATGATGGTGAGAGAATCATTTTCTTTACTAATGTGTCATCTGCTTGTATAGATAGAAAACTCTGGCTACCTAGGCCTTCGAGGGATGTATTTAATTTTGCTGACTGATGTCATTTGTTCAGGTTAATTAACATTTTGATAGAAATTTTTTGGGTGTTGCCTTTGCTTGTGCATCTTTATTCTGAGAAATTGTTCTGAGCTGAAAAAGTTATGATGTTTGATCAAACAGGTACAACAAGCTTGTGGAGGGAGATCACATACTGTTTATTGTGAATAGGGAGAGAGCAGCAGTGGAATTTGACTTACTATACGACAGCATTTTTGAACGTTGCAGGAAGCACCTTTTTAGGAAGAAAAATCCAACATCGGCTAATGATGTCCATCATTAGCTTAGCATGCGTTATTCATCCTTAATATAGGAGAAATATATGAAATGAAAACCCATTATGTACCTTCGCCTTTGCTAATATAGATTCTCCCCTACGTTTCATATTTTCCCTACTCTCTCTCGTACCACACTGTGTACTCTGTAGTTTCATGAGAAATAATGAAGGCCCAAACAATAATATGCAGATGTTTATCATTGCATTATTAAGTGCTTTCTTAGGTGTAACTCAGTTCCTCAAATTGTTAGCCACTCTCTAGTTATGCTAGAAAGATGTAAGGAGTATGGTGAGAAATCCCTAGTATCACTATCTCCGTTGAATTTTACCATTCCGTAACTGTTAATGCCAGGATTTCCAGATTCCAGCATTTCATGCACCTGTTGGAAGGGAAACCTGGGGTTTTAAGAACAGACGAGTGATATTAGTCTTGGAAATGCAAAAAAATGAGCATTCACTCACGTGTGTAAATTAATTACAAGTTAAAGACACTTGGAAAAACATGGACATATTGTGAATATAAGAAAGGGAAAAAAAAAAGACCGAATAATTTTCCAGCTGATCCAGATCCGACCAAAAGGACCCAACGGAAGTTGATATGAATTTCTAGACATTTGAGTAACTTACAAATTGTTGCAAAGCAACTATCATGCACAAACAGATGGTATGACAAATAAATTCCTCATTAAGCTGATGACTAAAATAGTTGATTTCTCAAGAGACTCCTACCACACTCATCCACCAGATCCACATCATTGATCACTGAAGATGACATGGTGGATTTGAAATACCAATCAAAGACACAAGATCTCAAATAAGCCTCAGTTCATACTCTCCAGCCATTGTAATGTATCTCACCCATGGTAGTGCTTGATAGCCACTTTTTTCAATAATCTTCAAATATCTTACCTGCAAAACCAAACCGTTGACTTGTTGATTACCCATCTTGATCAAATTGGTCAAGTCAAGTCTTTCACAAAAACTTCAAAATATGTCAAGCAATCATTAATGATTTTCTAGACAGATTCTAACACATCAAGGGAAGGAGTGAAGATAAAGAATGGCTTCATTGACTTCTAATCGAAAGTTCAACATTCAAGCATAGAAGAACCATATGAATCTCAAACTAATCAGAAAGATGCAGAAAAGCATGAAAGGAAGAGAACGTTATTTTTCTGTGCTTAAAAATGTATAGTAATATTTAAAATGTAACAAACAATAAAGAGTATGTAGCAAAACCTGAATCCCAGAAACAGTAAAATATGGTATCTCGAATTTCACACGTATAGGAGCTTTTCTCTCTGGAGTTGCTTCTTCATCTGTTATACTAGGAAGACGAAACTCTGCTCTTAACATATACTCCTACACATGTCCAAAAGGGAAAAAAAAAAAAAAAACCAATAAATTACAATCCAATCAAGGTATCAATATGGGCATTATACAATGCCATTTCCAATTGATTTCATACCTTGCCTCCAGGAAAGGATCTAATTTTCCAAATTAATGCATCCTTTTCAGGTGCGTATGATGCAGATCCCATTGAAGTTCGAACATTAGGATTGGTTGCATCAGCAGGCACAGGCAACTCAATTTCAACATTTGTGGCAGTGCTGTATAGATAAAATTCTGAATACTGGTCTAAATTTTAAATCAACTAAAATCTATAGCAACCAACTCCAAGTACATAAATGCAACATAAGCAACTCTGTATTTTCCACCAATAATAAGGATTAAGAAATAAGTAACAAAAGAAGAAATCTCAGTACCTGCGTTCCTTGAATTGACTTCTAGCTTTTACCATAATTTCGATCCGGCTTTTTGAATGCCTTTCAATTTGTGCTTCTACCCAAATTAAAGGCTTAACCTGAAAGTTGAGATATTGAAATTAACAATAGGCTACAAAAGATGGATTCTTCTCTCTTGGCCCACCTCTCTCATAACCCCCTCATACAGTAAGAAATGTATATCATTTCAGAGACGATGAACCTGTGTACTGAGCCTATATGTCATCAAATCAAATGCCCCATCAGGTGGTATGAAGGAAATTGTTCGGTCATTTTCAAACCGAGCCAAACGCACACACCTGCATCAAAAGTTGGCACACATCTGATAATCAGCATCAAGAACTGAGAGAAACAATGTTTTGACGTATATTAAAATTTTCACCATATATTGATCAATATGGACCAAATTATATAGACAAGAGGGCCAGGCCTACATACTGATGAAATTTGATGTCTTCCAAGTCAATTGCCTTCCCCTTGGTTGCTCTGCCTTGTGCCTCCAATAATACTCTATCATTTAGGCCAAGTTTACACTCAGGCATACCACTGCATTGAAATAGCCAAAACAACACTTTTGAAATTTCAGATATAAACTTCAGTAATAAAAGTTTTTTTTGGCATAAATTCTCTAAAAATAAAGTTGACATTTAGGTGTAGATACTTCATAGTTAGTGTAGTTTTCCAAATTATTCTCAACTATTAATATGGGGTGAAACCCTATTGCAAATAAGAGAGGGTAACAATGGACAAATGTGTTTAACTTTAACAGCAGCTCCATAAGAAAGCATTAGGTGTACCAAATGAATAATGCACTCTATGAGCCTGTGCAACCAATATACACAGGAATTACTCAAATTTTAGTTGGAGACAATAAAAGAAAGTGTGAAAATTATCAGATTATATCAAATCAATTCATGGTTGATTCACTAATGTGCACCTCCGAGGTGATAAACTAACTTGTCAAAATATATTTTAGAATTAAGCTGCAGTAAAGCAACATTTTCTCTGTTCCACGCTATTGCCTATTGCAGCAAAGAATATGATTTGTTACTGCTACACAATAGAAACAAATTATAGGAAAAGGAACCCAACACATTCTGAAATTTAAACTCAAAATTGAATATTACAATTTCTGATGACATATAAATCATCCTAATTGTTATCTATCTATTGTAAACCCTTGGAAAGTCATCAAATTATAAATTAAATTGGTAACTTAGCTAGCAACTCAATACATCTGTAGAAAAGTAGATGACAAACCTCAAATATGTCCTCATCTTCAAAGCCCCAACAACATCAGACCTAATAATTTGACCATTGCTATTGACAAGTATGTTAACACTCTCCACCACATCCAAGAAAACCTGAACATAGAAAAGATAGACAAATATTAATCAAGTCTCAAACCATCAAATTACAATCCAAAATGAGAGTTTTTTTGGCTTTTCTAATAGCAACCTCATTTTTCTTATAATTTATTCCTTCACTGCGCCAAGAAACGGCATTTGTTACAGCCATGGGAGGTCTCTGTGTAACTTCCATTCTATAGGCATCGGTCTTGATAAATTCACTAAGAATTTTTGCTTCAGTGTACTGAGGGTAGCCAAAGTCCATAATTTCATCAAGAAGTTCATACTGCCAATGACACAAGATATCGGCATAATTTCTCATCTACTATATAAAGAATAAGAAGCCGGCTTTAAACACATTAATGTGATTATTATAGAACAAGAATTTGAAGTCTCATTGGCACTTTACCACAACAACAAAGTTATCCCTTAGGGATTCCTCTTCCAATTCTTCAAAATAATGCTTAAAAACCTGGCAATTCGAAACAGACAACTCCAATCCCATTATTAATAAAACATGAATGTTTTAAACATTCTCAATGTATAATGTTCAAACCATAAATACCAATAAAGCTTACATCAACTATCCGATGTAGGAAGAAAAGAAGGCTGGCGGCATTGCAGTTTTGTCTAGTTGCTATCATGAGATAAACATTGCTATGCTGTATAAACATGTAGGTTACACCATTATCGTATACAACTGGATCTTGAGACTGCGGATCACCCTGAAGGATTCGAAACATATCAAAAAGTGGGGAAAGCTATAGAAGTCCATCAAAAGCTAGATATTATCGATTCCACCTCCAGGAACTCAAGTTCAGCTAACTAGTAAACAATTAGATTGGAGACATTATGCAGGAAAACTGCAGCACTGAAATTCAAATTTCTCTGTAGCAATTATCACAAGCCAAATACACATAATTGACGCGTTACTTGTGAGCTGAATTAAGTAGTGCAACATGAGATACGCCATTAATAAAAAACCTAGCAATTTTTCTTGTTAGAAAAAAAGGGGCAGTACGGATCCTATGGAAGGTAAAGGTAAATGGAACCTCTCTCTCGATGAGCTTGGTGAAGAAGCGTTCGGCGTCGACGGCGGAGACATCGCCACGGTAGTCGCGCCAAATGAGAACGCGGCCTTTAATGTCAAGAAGGAAGAGAGCAGAGGCTGCCCCTGCCATTGATGATTGCTCGGTCGGGATGTCAATGTATTAAGACTGGATCAGAATCAGATCAGATCAGCTTCGATGACAATATAGGACAAGGACAAGTAGATCTAAATTATGGAAACTGTTTCTAGGGCTTGGCGCGCCCTGAAACCATTTTGAAGCTCCACGCGTTTCTGCAATTACGCTTGGTAATTCATGGATTGTAAGCTTTCTTTTTGTTTATTTGAGTTTCTTCAATATCTTAATGTTACAGTGAAGCTGAAGATGTCTGTTCGGGCGTGGGAATGTTGGGTTGAACTAGAAACTGTAATTATCTGAATCTGACCCATGTAACGACACCGTTCCGAAGGGAGACATTTTACTGATACGGCATGCTCTTCTATGACATGTACACATCCTTAATTGGTTAAACAACTGTACTCCATCGTTCAATTTCACTTAATTCAATTTTTATAGTTTAAAATTTAATCTTATACTTATTTTTATTTTTAATGAAATATTTCTTATTATTTTTATATTAGATCTAGTTAGTAATTTACATACATAAATAATAATGCGTGACTCTAATTTTTCTTTTACAAATAAAAAAATTAAAAAAATATTAATTTTAGGGTGATTGAATTTTATCCTCTCTATCTTTATAAACTTAAAATCAAAATCTTAAATTATAAAAAATTTTGAAATTAAAGGTCATTATAAACTTAATTATCCTTTTTTAATTAAATTACATGATTCTAAATTTTTCATATAAGAATTATAATATTATTATATTTTAATTTATCATGTTATTTTCATGTATTAAATTAAAATATTACATAGATAATTTAATTTCTATTAATTATATAATATACAAATTATAAGTGAAAAAATAACGTAATATATTATCGTATAATAATATTATGATTATTTTTAAAGATTTATAAAAAATATATATATAATTCAATAAAATATCTAATAAATGAATGATATGTATTGATTCAAGGTTTTATATAGTTTAAAGCTCTAATTTCAAGTTTTCACAACCATCCTAAAGTTGAAAGAATTTTTTTTGACATTTTTTTGGGATAAAATAATTTTGTAAAATGTTATAATTTTTTTATATATTATTTTTTACTTAAAACACATATGCAAATGATATGTAACCTTTTTCATCAATAATTATTAAATTATATTAATAAATCATTATTGATATGTGTTAATTGTTAATGAGATATAACTAGAAAGTGATAAAAAATAAGTATAAAAATTTAATTCTAAACTTTTAAATTATAAAAATATAATTAAAAATTGACTGAAATTATAAGAAGCAATATAATAATTTAATCTTTTTAATCTTAATTTGTTAAGTATATTTATTTTGTGACAAAATATTTAAAACTAAGTAAAAATTATATTGATCAATTAAGATATAAGTACCAAAGTTTGTCAATTAGTATCTAAGATCTGTACCAAAAACAAAATTAGCAACAATGATGAATGAATAGGTTCAAGATGTAATGCCAAAATTGGAATGAGTAACCCAAATGAGAAAAAAAAAAAAACCCATCCCAAGTCATGCCCCAATAAAATGGAAAAAATACTATTTGCATGTACTATCCTTCTACGAAATATAGTTTCTATCTTATAATGGAAAATCTCATTCAAATGCATGTTTTGAAATATAAAAATATAGTTTTAACTTGAACAATTCATCTAATGGTTATCGTCCATGATATTTGAAATCCATCCCTCTCAAGCTACACAAGTCAGAGTACTCAGCATTGTATGTGAGCAATGTAACTCTTCTGCTTTTGATGTGGGGTTATGGTTTGATATTTATTCCAAAATTTTGTGAGTTTTTATAAAAATCATAAAAATTTATAATTTTTTTTATAAAAATTGAGAATGTATACAAATTTTATATGTAATAATTATACAAAAAATTACAATTTTAACTTTTAAAATTGTATCACATGATTTTTCAATTTTTTTTCACTTTTATATACAACTTTCAATGAATATAAAAATTATTTACAAAACTTATAACAATATGTATTAATACGAATTTTCTTAATTATGTACATAGTGTAACCCTTCATTTTATTGTAATTAGGTTTTTTTCTTCCTTTGTGGTATGTCGACTCCGTTTATTCTAAAGTCTGCTATCCTTATGGTGTTACATATTGTATTTGTATGTGTGTTACATATTGTATGTATTTGCATCTCTTAGTGTTTTGTTTATATAAATGTTCTAAAAATGAGACTAAACAATAAATCAAAAAAGTTATTAAATCATGATTTAATTGGTTTAATCGATTTAATCATTAATGTTTTAAAATTAGATTGGATAGTGAATCGAAAAAGTTATCAGATTATGCTTTGATTGATTTAAATAGTTAAATCAATGATTAAATTGAATAATATTATAAATGTAGATTTATATAAATTTATTAAAAAATAAAATAATAGCTAATCTATATTGTAAACATGAACTCATATTTTATATAATAAATAAAAAATTAAAAAAGTCAAACAAACTAATGAATTTTTAATTAATTAAGCATTGAATTTTTTTCGTTAGTTTTTGATTACATATAGATTTATTAAATCATTTAATAAAGGAAAAAAAAAAAGGTCTAAAAACACAAAAAAGATTTGACTGATTTTTCAATTTTTATTAATTTGCGTTGGTTAGGATTACTTCAAACCAATTTGATCGTAATAATAATTTTTTAAGTTTAGTCAAATCCGATAACACATTAATAAAATGTGATTCCAAGAACTTGTCCCAAATCAATGCTAGTCCTTGAATTTGGGACATACAACTTAATGACTCATTTCCACTGCTACATAGCTTCGCTTCTACTCAATCCATAACTTACGTTTGTTTGGTTGACCATCAATGATTTGGGTCCAGCCTCAGCACAAAAATCAGTCATATATTTTTTTCTCATTCCTGTTAAGGTGAAGTTGAAAGCTGGATTTTGATATGACTAATACAACGACTACTATATATATCAACATAGCAAAGCTCAGTTTCAAGTGACTTGATAAGCAGAAGCATTGCATTAGAAAGAAAGAGTGTTTCATCATCTGCCATCAAATATGCCGCTGAAGACCTGGCTGTTTCCACCTAGTGATGCTTCCCACTCTATGGAAGACATCACAAGCTGTGACAATGTACCAACTATCTCCCTCATTTCAGGTCTCTCCAATGGATCTTCACGCAAGCACCACTCTGCTATTTCTGTCGTCTGCAATTTTCGTTTTGACACAAGACATAACACCATATAAATATAATAACATAGCAAAATTTAAAAATATAAAAATATGACACGACATGATGTATAGATATATGGATAAAAAAACACATAGATATATAATTATTGAACATGAAGAATTTATTAAAATATTCATAATATGTGTTAGTATCAAATTATTAAGTATTAAATTTGAATAATTTATCTTGAGTATGCTTTATTAGGCGTTGGAGTGTCTAGGTCTATCTGACACATATCGATCAAGGACAAGGTTTGTGCTTCATAGAAATATGTATGAGATTACACATTACCTTGCAGATATCTTCCATGGGATAGGTAGATCGGAGATTTGCATCTATGATATCTTCTACAGCAGTCTCAGGATTATCATCTTGAAATATTTCAGTAACCTGAATTTGATGAAATCAAAAGCTTTAGCTTTCTCTCACAAGTTAACAGGGTGAAACACTTGTTGAACTTCACTAATTGACTCCAGTATTCTACTCTACTAATTTTTTTATCAACAAAGTTTGACTTACAACAGAAATAAGTGATTTCATGCTGTTGGCCTCTTTGTCGCGGAACAGTGCACGTTTCCCGGTTACCAGCTCCGCTAGAACCACTCCAAATGCAAACACATCGGTTTTGGGGGTCACCTGAAGCTCCTTCACGGATCTTAAAAGAAACAAAATTCAAGAATATCAGTACCAAAATCAACTGAGGGATGTAATTCTTTTTTATGCACGAGTTTAAGCCAGAATAATGATAGTTTGTCTATTGAATGCCGCAAGAGTCTAGTTCATGACTACAATGCAGAAGAAAAGCTTAAAACCTACTCGGGTGGAAGATAGCCCGGAGTTCCTACAAGCCTTGTTGCTAAAAATTCTTCATCATTTTTTCTTTCTACCAGCTTTGCTAGTCCAAAATCTGCCACCTATGTGTCAATGCCAAGATCATGATGTGAATTATGAAGTACACAGACTGATGCATTGTTATTTTGCAATGAAATGAAATAGCTCCTTTTCCAGCAGCAAGTTACTCCTCAAATCTCTGGAAAAAATCATATCTTAACCCAAAGAACCAATTGTAGGTTAAATATTGAAAAGAAAAATGCACTGCTTGAAGAGTGACTTGTATGTTAAGAATACTTGTTATTTTGCTAGAACTGAAGCTAGGAGGTGATTATAAAAATATGAATAAATTGGTACCTTGGCTCTGAGCTTCTCATCAAGAAGAATATTGCTGGTTTTTATATCACGGTGCACATATCTTGCTTTTGTGTAATCATGTATGTATTCGAGACCTTTCGCAGCATCCATTGCAATCTGTGCTCTAGCAGTCCAAGAAAGAGGCTGGTAACCTGTTCCAATACCATGCCATAGATTTCTTGAAATAAACAGAACATAAATCTCACTTTGATACTAGAAGGACAACAATAATATAGTTCACCTGAACTAGTGATTTAGTTGTAAATTTGGAATCAAAATTTCAGACCATGTCCTCATGAATATGTGACTTATTGAGTTATTTCTGTTTATCTTTCCTAATTTTTATGCTAGTTAATTTGCCTTGTCATCTAGTTTAATTAAGCAGGCATAGTTAATCAATACTGTAATTGCCAGAGAATAAATTACTTAAGCAATGATACCTTTTAGTAATGGATCATGAAGATGATCACTGAGAGATCCATTTGGAACAAACTCATAAACCAAATAGAGGTGGTCTTCTCCACTGGCATATCCTAATAGCTCCACCTGCAACAACAATCATATCTGTATGTCTTCAAACATCAGATCTCTAAGAGTATCAAAGATGGTTTCATCTGAGATATTACTTACAATGTTAATATGATGAATCTTACATAAGACCTTGATTTCTGCAAAGAACTCTTTGGATTTGTTAGATCTCATCTTCTTTATAGCAATTTCCTGAGAGTTAAAAGTAACTGTTATTCTCAACGCTTTTAATTAGTTGGCATCCAAAACAGATTTTCTTGCAATATCATGGATTTTCATACCTGCCCCCCCAACATTCCAAAATACACGCTCCCATATGCACCTGCTCCAATTCTTCGACTCTCATTGAAGTTATTTGTGGCCTCTTCAATCTCCTCAAGACTAAATATCACCATTCTTTCTGATTCAAATGGTACTGTACCCGCATCAATATTAACCATAAATGAGCGACATAGTACTCTTACTTGTAGTTATTATATTGTCAGTTACAACTTACATTCCTTTTTAAGATTGCTTTATGTTACCTTCCATAATTTCTCTAGGCAGAGAGGAGTTCTTTAAGGAGTATGTAGAATGGGCAAAAGATCTTTCAGATAGGGCTTTCGGATCTTCTTTGCGAGTTTTATTGGTTCTATTTCTTCCGATAATGAGAATGATCATTGTGATTATAGAAAGCAATGTCACACCTGCTAAGATTCCACCAATTGTTTTCCATTTGGATGCCTTTGCTGCCACCCAAGCAAAAGCAACGAAAATTAACTTTTTGATGCATCATCTGTTTATAGAAGTGTTTCTGCAATAACAGAAAAAAAAAAAAAAAAACCTTAAAAACAATTTCTGATGTCTCTAACCTAAATATGAGATTGTGGGACAAGATATTCTATAAGAAGTATAAAAATGAAGGTCCAATACTCCAATGCAAATTTTCAATTGCTAATCATCATGAAGTAAAGCATAGCATTCACGCTAACAAAGCAATAGCTTGTTAGCCAGTAGCCATGGAGTCTCTTTCATAAGAGGACTTGTGTTCAAATCTGCCTGCTCCCTAGGCTATGGCCTACTTGTATATATTACCAAAAGAGAAGCACATAATGAGAATAAACTTTTGAAGATAAATGAAGAGAATTTTCTGAAGAAATCAATTTATCGAATATCTTACATACACAGGCCAATCCTTTAGGCATAACTAACCTTTTTTCGGGGAGGGAAGGCCGTTCAACTCCATTGGAACATATAAAACCCAACCCACTTCAATGAAAGACAGGTTCACCTTCAAAACCGGGTTTAGTCTCTGCATTTCAGCCAGTGTAGCATTTAGCTTATTAGCAATACCAGCTGGCGTATCATTTGGCTGAACTGTATACGTCACAATCATCTGAGAATCCTTCTCTGAACATCCACAAAAAAGATGTATTGGGACAGTCTTATTTATGTCCAATGTACCATTAACAGGCCAGGCTTGTCCATTGTAAATCAGATTTGAAATTTTCTCGGAAGTTACGTTGTCCTTCACTTCGTATGTTGTATCATAGAAATAACCCTGGGGCTCCTTATGGCAAGAACATGGCACTGTTATGAGGTAATCCTGTGTGAGGATTCCAAAATCTATAGGCTTGATTTGTGAGGTGTAAACTGAGTAAAAATAGGCAATTTCTTCTGTTTTAATAAGACTATGGTTTGTGTAATATAAAGTGGCATTGCATGTTTGGATTGCTGAGCAGTAAAATGGCCTCAGATAAGCTGCTTTAATGGAAACTTTGAAGACAAAACTGCTCAGAAATAGAGTTACAAGCAGAGGGAGAAGAAGGGAAGGAAGGATATTAAGGGAAGCCATAGTTTTTGGTCAAGAAATCTTGTTTCTCTTTGCTCTGAACGAAAGAGAAGAAGGAATGGAAAGAGAAAATTAAGTTTCAGAGGGCACCTTTTGGCTTTGGCATTACTTGGTTGTAGCTTCTTTCAAGAAACAGAAACTTTTCAAGTGGCCAGATTGATATAATCTGTGAATCTCGTTGGTTGGCACAGAGTTCACTAATTCTCACCTTTTTTATATTCAAAATATATGTAAGATTTAGGCCAAATTACATTTTTAATTCTAACTTTTGAATTAGTTTCAATTTTGTCCCTCTAAAAATTATTTGGTTCATTTTTATTTCCTAACTTTCAAAAAACACAACATATTACTCAACATGCTAACTTCGTCCATTTTCTAACAGTGTACATATCTAGCATTCTCATGTCTTATTACATGTTAGAGACATTCTAAATCTCAAATATGAACACCTAGTTTATCTTATTCATTAGAATAAATTATGTTTACTTCTCTTAAAATTTAGTACAATTATATTTACATTCTTTTTATTTTTAAAAATACATATTTATCTCTCTTATTTTTGTAGAGTATTGAATATGAGTGCGTTTAAAATAGACATAAAGAAAAATGATTATATATGAAAAAGAAATGTCCATGTTAATTTCTAAAAAAAAAAAGAAATATGAATGTAATTATACTAAATTTTTAAAAAAATAAATATAATTTGCCTAACTTATTATTGTTGCTGACATTTATGTTTGGAGGAAAAAAAAAGGAATTTTCAAACTTCCACGTGCTAATTCTGGAAACAAAGGAATGGACTGTTACTGCAACAAGAGGGATGTTATTCAGATTTTCCAAACTAATATGGGCCTTGGAATGGTCTTCTAGGGTAAGATCTTTCCGCTAGAAAATTGACAGAATCAACATGTTAAATGACATTGTGTGTTTTTTTAAAGTTAAGAGATAAAATTGAAATTAATATGAAATTAGTTAGGGATCTAAAATGAAATTTGACCTACGGTTTATGTAGTCAACGTTTAATTTTGTTTGAACTGTCATCAGTCACACTGGTGGACTAACATAAAAACTGCTCAATGTTTACGGCCTGTTTGGCAGATTATTTTTTTATTTTTAAAAATAATTTTTTTATTTTTCTATTTTTTAAAAATAAAAAAATCTATTTGACAGTCTATTTTTAATAACTATTTTTTAAAAATTATTTTCTAAAAGTGTAACTAAAAAATAATTTTCAGAAAACAGTAAAATATTATTTTCCTTTATTTTTGTATATAGTTATTTTTAAATTTTTTTTAAAAATAAGAAGAAAATCTATTTTCATTAATGATAAAATTATAAATAATATTAAATATATTTTTATCTTAAAAAAATAAAAAAAATATTTATTTTTAAAATTTATATTTAAATAAATTTTTAATTTTTTAATTCTTAAAAACTAATTTTTAAAAAATTATTTTAAAAAATAATAAAATAAAAATACCTAAAAATACTTTTAAACAGTTCTTGTAATTCTCTAATTCCCAACGATGAGGCCAGGTTATTGTGGGATGTACGAAAGCATAAAGATTTGGTGACTCACTGCTAGTGGTCGTGAGTATTTAGTGATTTTTTTATTCTTTTTTTTATTCATTTAAGTTGTTTAATGCTACGAGGACGTGGCGTGAATCCTTTAGGGCTCGTTTGGTGGTCAGGATAGGATAAGGGTGGATAGGATAAGAAGGTTGGATAAGAGTAGGATAGGATATGGGCCT
>JANHAO010015788.1:0-14668 GCA_026873985.1 Saraca asoca | reverse complement strand
GCAGTATATAAGGAAAGAATGGAATTGTAGAGAGCAATGAAAAATGAGTAATGTTATATTTTGCTGAATTGCTTTTGTTTCTCTGCTAGATTTGTTTGTTCTATGTCGGTTGAATTGTTGTTACCTGCTAGTAGTCTTAGAGAAAGATACCAAGACCTTACATAGTTCCTAATTATCCAATCCTAAATCTAACTAATTCAACATACACTTTCTAAATCTAATTCAACATACACTAAAAAAAACATATAAAAACTATAATTAAATATTTCCTAATTATCCAATCCTATGTCTAATTCAACATACAATTTCTAAATCTAATTCAATCATAAAATTCCTAAATCTTAGTCAAATCAATAGAAACAATTGGTAGAAATGTAAAATAATGCATTACCAATAATTTAATCAGTTTGAAATTTTGAATTTTATCTCAAAAATGCAAGAATAAACCTATATAATGATTGGAGAGCTCTAGTATGCAATGGGATGCCAAACAATTTGGAAGATGAAGTAAGAAAAGTTAGCACAGTTTACATTTATTTTGAATTTTCTGACAGATTTTTCCATTGGAAATTCTTCATACATTAAGTTCAATTAGAAACACCAAGGAATTTTTTAAAAAATTCATGCAAGTTTTCCAATGGATTTTTGCAAAATTTTCTAATATATTTTTCTTTCAATTGCAAATTTTTTACTGTTTGATTTTTTATGCTCATTTTTTATGGGAAATATCCATAGAAAAATTTCCTCAAAAAGAATATATTTTCTTGTAGTGTTTCTTCTTTGATTCAACAAACTAGTGTGCAATCTAGCCTGTCATCTAGTGGGAGCAGTTCTAGTCAACCTTTTGGAAATGATCATATATGTCTTCATCTTCGATTCAATCCCAAGTGCATAAGCAGCAACATTATCTGGTGGGAAAGGATGTGATTTCCTCTTTGAACAAAATAGTTGTTCTCTGGCTTTTTTTTATATATATTTCTAATTCTTTAGCTAGTTCTGAGGATTTAGCTTATACCAAGACAATGAAACGTGAAGGATCAGGGAAGATCTAAATTGAAGTTGCAAAATGAATATCATCTCTGGGATTCATTATATTATTTACGATCAAATATGATGGCTCAATGGGTGATTCTTGGAGATCTTAATGCCCTTTTGCTTCTCAAGACAAAGTTAGGGGCCTTTCGATGGGTAATTCTAGTTATGTGGCCCTATAAACATTTAGGCAACATATTGGAGAGATTAATTGGATTTCTATAGTAATTCTCATACTCGGGATAATAGAAGAGCAGGGAAACAAATGATTCACGGGAGATTAGATAAAACTATTTGTAATTACATGTGGAATGATGAGTCTTGTAAAGAGATTATAGCTAAGGCTTGGCTTCACAGCATTCCAGGTTCTTCAACTTTCCAATTAACTAATACACTTAAATCAGTCCTGAAAGCTCTAAAAGTGTGGAATAGATCTCATTTTGGCTTTTGCCACATTAAATTGAAACATTTGAACAATGCTCTCTAGGATATTTCTTAACAAAAATCTTCAAGGAAGAATAGCTTATTGGAAATAAAATATATGTATCAATATTCAAGGGAAATTGGTTTGCAAGAGGAGATGTGCATAAAAATCTCATGAAAATTAGGTGAATAAGGGTGATAGAAATTCAAAATTTTATCAATTATCAACTATGATCAAAAGGCAAAGAAATTTTATGGCTGAAATTAGGCTTCTGTCTAGTTTGTAGTTAAGACACTGTGAGCAAATTGAGAATCATTTTATGTCTAGTTTTTAAGATCTATTCTCAAGTTCAAATCATTCTTTTCTAAAGGATCTCCTTGGTCTTATCCATCTAGAAATCTTTGAGGTTAAGAAATTTAAGATGTGTGAAATTCCATCTGAAAAAGAGATATGGGATACTCTCTTCACCATGCCTAATCTTAAGGCTCTAGATCCGGATAGTTTGATGTCCATTTTTTATAAGAAAAGTTGGGAGATAGGGGGTTTCAAGCAGTTCAAACTATTCAGAATTTTTTCCACTCTGGTTATATGTTGGAGGAATTGATCTCCATTTTCATTGTGTTAAGTTTGAAGGTTTTAGAAGCAAAACATTTTGGAGATTTTTGGCCTATTGATTTATGCAATCTTGTTTACAAATTGATTTCTAAAATCATTGTTAACAGAAAAAGACTAGTCTAAGCTCTTTAATTTCTCTAATTCAATTTGTTTTTGTTCCTAGTAGATGGATTACGGAAAATGGACTATTGACTCAAGATATTGTGCATTCTTTTTCCAAAAAAAAAAGAGGTAATGACAACCAAATGGGAATAAAATTAGATATGCCAAAGGCATATGGTAAAGTGGAGTGGGGTTTTGTACTAAGGATTATGGAATTGTTTGGTTTTAGTCCAATCATTGTTCATTGAGTAGAACAATGCATTTATGTGGTTTCATTTCGAGTGCTTTTGAATGGTAGCCTAACTAAAAAGTTGTTTCCTCATCGTGGTCTTCACCAAGGGGACCTTCTTTCTCTCTACTTGTTCATATGTTAAAACTCCTATTTAAGCTAAGATGGAAAAGAAGATGGGCCCTCAACTTCTCATTTGATGTTTGTTGATGACATCATAATATTTCTTAGAGCTAATGTGAATGAAGCTATTCATCTTTCGGAGATTCTTGAGGTTTATGAGCGTTGGTCAGGCTAGAAAATTAATAGGATCAAATCTAGAGTTTTTGTCTCTAAGAATGTTTAAAAGGTAAACAAAGGGGGCTTGACGGATTTCATGCAAAGCTGGGTGAAGGAAAAATGCTTTGTCTTAGACATGAAGATATACAATGAATTCTTCAGTTTGCAACAAACCCCTATCTATACCACGTCTACCCTTAAAATTGCATTTAAAGGGTGTTTCAAATTGGATTCTCTGTGTAAACGACTTTGGTGGAGAGTGGAAGATGACAAACAAAGGTATTTTTGCCCTAAAGCTTGGATTGCTTTATTCCAACCAAAATCCTTGGGTGATTTAGGCTTTAAATCTTTCTATCATATTAATCAAGCTTTATTGGCTAAATTATCCTAGAAAATTGAAATCGAAAGAGAAGTTTGGCGTTTTTAGGATAAATATGTTAAAAGTCACAAGTTTTTAGATTCTGATAACTGTTTGGGTTCAGGGGCCTAGAATGGCATTCAAGGTGGAAAATATTTGGTGAAGCAAAGGAGTTATTGGATTGTTGGTTCTAGCAGTTCAATTTGATCAATGAGAGACTTTTGCGTTCCAAAACTATAACAGTTTTATTCCAAAAATTAAAGATAGAATTATGATTGATGATGAGTAATGATGGATAATCAGAGCATGTGGAATAGGTCTTTAATTCAGAGTTTATTCTATAATGAAGATGCCATTCAAATTTTGTGGTTACACATTCCTCGGGAAGGTACTAATAGGTTGGTGTGGGCTTTACGTTCCTTAGGTCAATTCTCTACTAATCAGGAACCAGACTTAATCACGTTGGACGATTTAAGTTGGTTCGGGTTGGTTGAAATCGAGTTGAAACAAGCTTTTTTTCGAAAATGAGGACCAATTCAACCAAAACAAATAGATCAAATATGCAACAAACAATGTTTGAAGTCTCCACAAAAATAAAAGGCCAGTTTAGTACTTTTTTACACAAACAATTAAACATAAGTTACATAATACACAACGCAATAAGATATTTAGAAAGAAACAAATGAAGAACTCACTAACCCAGAAATGCAAAAAACCTAGTCGGTAGCAAAACATAGCATGACAGCAACACAGACTTGAGAACTCAACTAGCATTCTTATTAACATATTACAGATGTATGTTTCGATTATTGTTTTGGGGTTAAAATTGAATAAATTTTTTTTAAAATATCCAATGGGCCATTTTGGTCTGATCAATTGATGGGTTTTTGGAGCTATCCAATAAAATCGAATTCAGACCAATAAAGAGCAGAAATACGTAAACTATTATCCAAACTAAGCCCATTTCAATAGTTTTGAATACTTTCAGACTTTGTGGGCCTCACTAAAAAGTCATTCAAAATTAAGAACCCTTCTCGAAAGCCCCAACCAATTATACAATCTCCAATATTCGCAACAAAAAAAAAAAATCACAATTTCTATGTATATCTCGCGTCTAATTTTACATCCTCATTTTTCATCAAAATTGCATTCTGAAAGAAATTACATCATATATTGAGCATATGATTGTGTCGGAGCAACAAGTCTCACGTTGTCACTATCCATTATCTTAGTTTTCCTTTTTGTCACCATTTCTCAAGGTGTCCATGTGAACACTATGACTTTTTTAAGTAAAGTATTTTGGCCATGTTCTAGCACCCAAAAAAAAAAAAGTTCAGAGGTAAAAAAAACGTGTTTTGATCATGTGGGCATTAATATGTGAAATGAGTAATTATTCGACAGTATAATTGATTAGGGTTGACTGGTCTTTGGTTACAAAAAAAAAAAAAATTATTGTTCCTAGCAGTTTTTTTTTTTTACTTTTTTATTAAAAAGTTATTAAAATCATTTTATTGTCAATATAGATTCTTAATTATTATTACTTTTTTTAATGACATAGCATAGTTCTGTTAATTAATAATTTTACATTAATAATAAATCAAATCGAAACTAACAAGATCCTATCATAGATGGAGCATGTGTTATGGTACAAGATACGTTATGTTTTTTTTCATATGTACTCTTCTAAAGTAAAATAGTCTTCACTATCTCATATTATTAAGATATCATCGGTAGACATCAATTATTTCATGGGTCTAAGTATACCTGCCAAATAAATCAAATAAGCCTAATTGCCATACTTGTTATTAAACAAAATTTTGAAAATTAATTTATGATTAAAATTATTAAATATGTAGGAGATAATCCATAGTATCACATTATATCTATAGCTTCGAATTAAGCCCTTGAATTGTCAAGTTAATGAAGTTTTGTTATCTGTCATCACGATGTTGTAAATTCGAATTCTATTAACATTAATCTTAAAGAATTAAACGATATACATAGGTATTATTATAAATTTTAAAAAAGATTAACTATATGCTAAAATTTTAAAGTAGAATTATTTATTTTATTCTTAAACTTTTTAAAAAGAAAAATAGCTTTGAATTGGGCCATGCCTTTTTATTTTTCCCATTTTAAGTTTCCCATGAAAGGAATATTGCTGAGGACACAACAGAGACCAATTTGTCTTTAAAGTGATTGATACTCTGAAAGTGGCTTTCAATTCACACTTGCATGCGGTGTACAATCAGATCAGATTTCTGACGTGTAAGTTTGTTTAAATTTTTTACCATATACAGAAATTGGATGAAAAAGATCATGACTTAAATAAAACAAAATCAAAAATAGCATGGTCTAATTTATAAAAATTAAGTAAGAATTTAAAATAAGAAGCAGTTGGTTTTGTTTCACACATAAATAATAAATAATATGATAATCTTTAATTCAGATGACACTTATTTTTTAGAAGATTTTATATTGCTCTATATCTTAAATTCAATTTTGATTATTTTATGAATTTAATGATTTATCCACTATTATTCTTAAAAAATGACAATCTAATTGATAGTAAGAATAAAGAATTTGAAATATTATATCAAAACTCATGCAGAATAATAATAATATGACCAGACTAGTTTGATCAGAGAACAAAATGAGCAAATTATAAAATTAAAATAAAAAACTATTTATTTAAAGACAAAAGGTTTGTAATACGTATAAATACAGGAGAGTCAACTGTAACATTCGTTAAGAAAAAAGGGGTAAAGTTTCGTTAAAAAATTTTATAAATTTTTATCAAAGTTCAACATAAATATTATAAATTATAGCTTTTAAAACCATTTTTATAATTTTTTATAAAAAAATTATAAATATTTATATATTTTACATAAAATAAATACATAAAAATCATATTAAATTTTTTAATAATATTTTATTTTTATATAAAAATTACAACTTATAATAAAAAATGATTGAGAATATAAATTACATTACAAAAATTATAGAAATATATATCAATATAAATTTTTTTAACGAATAATAATCTAATAAAGTAGGAAGGTCCATTTCGCGTGAGAGATATTTTCAAACATGTACTCTGCAGTATGTAGCTCTCACAGAAGAGGGGACCAATAGCGCGACAAACTACTGTATTTGGATTGAGATCTTCCTTTTTCTCAAGAGAGGAGAAGGTGATTTTATTAGAGACATATAGATAAAAAAATTATATAAAAATAAAAGTTATGCTTTCATTTTTTTAAATGAAAGAAAGAAAAGACTTTTTGGTTGGTGATGCAGAAAATACTGTGATAAAAGAGCACGTGATTTAAAAAATCTGTGAAAAGTCTATGCAATCTTGGAGCGATGTGGAGTACCTTATCCATGTGGTGTCTGCTTTGTAAAAAACGGGACATTGTGGTTGTCGTTTTCCTGGCAACCACGGCCCTCGATAGCACTATTGCAGAGAGGAAGCCACGTGGTCGCTTGGAGTACGCTCATCCTCAAATCACAATGTTTTTTCTTTTTTCTATAATTACATATGTTTGAATAATTTATCATTTTAAAATTATTTTATTAGTCTTACAATTAAGTTTTACAGTAAATTTTTCCACGTTGGGATAATATTAAATTAATAGTATTTTATAATATAATAAAATAAATAAATAATATATCATATATAAATATTATGTATTCTAATATAGAATTTATGTAAAATTATTTTTTTTTGTTGTAAAAATGTGTTATGCGTGAATTTTGATACTGCGGAACGGGATGGCAAAGCCTCGTAAGCAAGTCCAATAAACGAAGGTCTAGATCACTAAATCCTGAGGTCATTGACCTAAGACAGTTCGATCGTTATGGTACGAGATCGGACAGCTAGGCTGCGAGGTGAAGAGCTCAGGTCGCTGTGCCAAGAAGTCAAATAGCCAGGACGCGAAGCGCGAGCCCTAGGACAGAACAAGGCCCGAACACACCAGAGTCCAACTTCCATAGCCAACGGTTCACCTAAAGTGAGCTCGCATTGCCAAAAGCACACAACCTCCACTGGCCTAGAACAGCAACGACCTCGAACAAAGCTCACTACACACACAGCACCTTACCCAGCTAGCGGTTCACTACACCCAAGACCGGAAGCACGCACCCTTAGACAATTTCTTATGCCCGTCTGCAAGGAGTGGCCCACCGGGCCCCATCGGCAAAAAGCAAACCTGCAAAAGTTATTTTGCAGTAGTTTAGGGAGTCTTATACATTTATTATCTGATGTAATACATTATAACATGCAAAATTACACTTGTATCGCCCTCTCCTCTATAAATACAAGGGAAGAGCTCTTTGTAGAAGGGGAGGCCCCGAAGCCGATACTAAAATTATGTAAAAATTCTCTTTAAGATAAATAAAAACTCTATCGTGAACGTAGGGTCTAGTGTCGTCCGGATTTAGTCAAACCACGTTAAAAACCTCTGTTCTTCCTCCTCCATTCTCTCCACCTTCGACCCGTTCGCCCAGGAAACAGTTTGAGTCCCTAAAGAACCTCTTGTTGGCCGGACTTAGGTAGAACCGAATTTGCCATCAACATTTTGGCACCGTTTGTGGGAACGCATCTATTTTTTGGCTTATTTTCTATGTTTTGCATTGTTTCTCTGTCTAGTTGCAATGGCTGGAGGAAGAACCATAAGAAGCTCTAGCACTCCGGCCTTTCAGCCAGCAGAACCCTTAGTTCCAAGAAATGCCTCCCATCTACCTCCCAAGACTCGCCACCAACTTGTCGCTGTTCCCAGAACTGACGGAGCACAAACAACTCACCAACTTTAACAAATATTCGAGTACATGGTGAAGGAGTTGGCTGAGACAATGAAAACATTGGTCTGAATGGAGACCCAAGAGATCACTGCATAACTCCAATAGTTAGGTGAAGAAGTCTGAGAGGAAAGATCATCTAGGCAAACACATCAACACTCTGATTCATCTCGCTCTTCCAATTAGCAAACGGAACCAGAAGCTCGTCGATCTTGTGAGAACTACGATAGTCAGTGATGTAAAAGCTCGCATCGAGCTAAGAGCTCGCGTAAGACTAATCAAAGACACACTTCAGGCCGCTGCTCCCATGAGCAGGAAAAAATGAACCAGTGATCTCCCGGCCAGTAGTCTAGAGCACATGGCCCCATAATGGAGGAACTCCTTCAATGGATAAAGCAGCTTGAGTAACGCCCTCGAGCTCAAAATGATCAAGGTCACTGCAGGGAGAGCTCACCTTTCTCAAAAGAGATTGAAGCATTGGCCCTCCTCACAGTTTTGCTATATGATGGGGAAAGCGATCCACGTAACCACTTGGATGCATTCAACGACTAGATGGACCTTTAAACATCTGATCCCCTGATCAAGTGATGTGTCTTCCTAGCCACACTGGGGGGCTTGCCACGAGCATGGTTCAGAAATCTCCCAACTCGTAGCATTGGAAGATGGGAAGAATGTTAGAAGAAATTCCTCGATTAGTATCAAGTGCTGAAGAGGCAGCCCGTACCTCCCTACCACCTCGCCATGATCTTCCAGCATCGACATGAGTCATTAAAGGATTACATAACCAGATTCAGGTGCGAAGGAAAATCCTTCAGAAGAGAATATCCTGACAGGAATCTCAGCAGGACTCCGCAAAGATAAAAAGCTATATAAGAGTCTGTGAGCATGCTGCCAAACAGATCAGGTGGGAAGAAACCTTTAGCACAAAGAAGCCCGAACAGAAGGACGAAGTAAACGGCTTTGCCCAAAACAAAAGGAACATTGAGAATAGGGGTGATCACTCCAGCAATCAACTCACCAAGAGAGCCAAGCATGAGCGGCCTTTACGCCAAGGTGCCATGAAAACTATAGCATCCTGTCTGACACACAAGATAGGATTTTCATTATGAAGCGAAACAGGGAAGATTTTAGGAGACCTAAACCCTTAAAAGGCTTCGACAAGAATAAGGACCCGAATAGGTTCTGCGCTTATCACAATGAGGTTGGCTATAACACCTCAGAATGTTAGGCACTCAGAGATACCATTGAAGACCTCATCAAACGAGGTCACCTATGAGACTATATGGTGCACCCTACAAGACAACAATAGTCCCAACACCCCCAATGAGATCTCGACCAGGGACAACCCTCGATAATGAGGACAATTTACTAAGTCTAAAATCCCATCTGTCGAGCTTGCTAAGTCATGAGGACACAAAGTGGGCATGACCTGCCAGATAAGGATTCCTATTCCACAGCACAACGAGATTGCTGTGAAACCACGCAATGAGCTTGCCTTTTTGTTGCGTAACAGAGTTATCTTGAGGGTGATCAATAAGCTTGCTCTCCTACTCAGCGATACGAGACAAGCCGTCCCACAGAGTGATGCTTAAGTTATCTTAGATGAGTAAAGAGCAATAAGATTGTCTTTTCACCAGCAATAAGATTACCCTGGAACTGAGCAACAAAATTGCCAGCGGAGTCATACATGCAAACCAGCCTAGGCAACCTGAATTCTAGCTAAGTCTGAATGTGATGAACCATAAGTGTCCCACCTCGAGCTCACCTAGATGTGACTCACATGGTTTGAAACCATCAAGTTTAAGTGAAGAAGTAATGAGATAGAAACCTGAGATGATAATGCTGCAAATGGCACATGTGAGCTTTTGCCAGCAAATTTTCTAGCTCCCAGTCTGCCCAGTCCACAGAGCGAACTGCAAGCTGGAGGGCTGATGTTATGGGTGAATTTTAGTACTGTGGAACAGGATGGCAAAGCCAGTAAGCAAGTCTAACAAACGAAAAGCCAAGTCACTACATCTTGAGGTCGCTGACTCAAAACAATCAGATCATTGTGGTACGAGCTCAGACAGCTAGGCTGCGAGGTGAAGAGCTCAGGTCACTGTGCCAAGAGGTCAGATAGCCAGGATGCAAAGCACGAGCCCTAAGACAAAACAAGGCTTGAACGCGCCAAAGTCCAACTCACGTAGCCAACGGTTTGCCTAAAGCGAGCTCGTGTCGCCAAGCACGCATGACCTCCCCTAGCCCAGAACAGTAGCGACCTTAAATAAAGCTCACTGCACACAGCACCTCACCTAGCTAGTAGTTCGCCACACCTAAGATCGAAAGCACGCACCCTTAGACAATTTCTTATGCCCGTCTACAAGAAGTGGCCCACCGGGCCCCACCGACAGAAAGCAAACCTGTAAAAGCTATTTTGCAGTAGTCTAGGGAGTCTTGTACATTTATTATCTGATGTAACACATTACAGCATCTAAAATTATACTTGTATCCTCCTCTCTTCTATAAATACAAGGGAAGAGCTCTTTGTAGAGGGGGAGGCCCTGAAGCTAATACTGAAATTCTGAAAAAATTCTCTTTAAGATCAATAAAAACTCTGTCATGGACATAGGGTCCAGTGTTCCCCAAATTTAGTCGAACCACGTTAAAAACCTTCGTTCTTCCTCTTCCATTCTTTCCACCTTTGACCCATTCGCCCAGGAAAAGGTTTGAGTCCAAAAAGAACCTCTTGTTGGCCAAACTTAGGTAGAACTGAATTCTTCCATCAACAAAATGTTATTAAAAAGATGAAAACTATTGACAAAATGACAACAAAATATATTGATATCATACACTTATACTTCTGATTATATGTCAAAATTGATTTATATAAATAATATTTCAAATGTGTATTTTGTCTCCAAGCCAAATTTCCTGACTCCTCTATTGTGCTACTGCATAAAATTATAGAAAATGCTTTTTTAAAATAAATCAATTCATTTTAAATTATTTGTAAAAAAAATAAAATTGCATCTATCAAACATATTACATATGTCAAACAATAATAATTTCAAGTGTTGGTTCTCTTGTCATGTGACCAGTTAACAACAATTAAACTTCTACTGTTTTTTGTCTCACATGAATTACTGCCTAAGTGAATACTTGTGTTTTGTGGTGGGTGGACTTACTACTTAGTGTAATCAAACGTAGTTACAATATAGAAATAAGAATTATTACAAGAAATTTCACTATTTTTTATAAAAATAAGAATAAATTGTCAAAAATTAAAATTTTTGATAAATTTTCAATGAAAAATAATCCTCAAATAAATGTGTTAGAAATAAATTTTTGACTGATAATGGAATTTTAGTCTGTTTCAAATTGAAACTGTTGATGGCAAAATCTGATAAGCATGTATGAGTTCAATATCCCCCCAAACTACAAGCTGAAGACATGAGTTAATGGATGAGAAAGAGAAAAAAGAAGAGGAAAAATAGCAAACACTAGAAGCTTTTATCATAGTTCAACTAAAACCAATCAACCCCTACGTACACAGTGGATTATATTAGCTTTTTGTGATGGTTTTCTCCATGTAACTTCAATGGAGATATAGTATTAGCTTTTTCACTATATTACTATTTCGGCAGAGTGTCTGTATGCAGTTTTTACTATCTCACTTTTACAGTGGTTTTCTCCTCCTATTTATAGAAGATGGAATGGTTACAAGTGTAATTCGACAAATAACAAAATGATTATCTCCACCGCATTGGGCAATAAATGCTTGGCGTAAGATAATAAATGTTGGACAAATCATTGTTAAACTATTGGGGGCTGATGTGTCGATTCTGAAGGCTAAGCTATCGCTGGGAATGTGTGCCCCCAGCTAATGACTAGGCTTCCATACTCATGCTCAACTCGCTATCTTAGCAACCTGGACTCACATTAGGCAATCTGCTAGCCAAGGGGGTTGATCTTGTCGCTGGATTCGTCTAAAGTGAGTATGTTGAAAGATGGTCTGAGTGATGTGTTTCGTTTAGCGAGCTAGTGTCCTTCTTAAGAAGCCATGTTCTCGCTTCAACCTCGACCTACGCCCTAAGTCCGTGGCTAGCGAGCTGATACCTCGCTAAGCAACCTCAATTGTCAACTGACTTGGGCCCCCTTTTAGCTAGGCTCAGCTTCTTATTGGGCCTTAGCCAATCTGTTATGCATTATTCAGAAAATACTCATAATAGAAATTTTTATTCATTTTCCAAAAATTTGTTGAAATTTAATATTTTTATTTTTATAAGTTTTTCATTGAAAATTTGTATTTATTTTATTTTATTTTTTACAATTTTGATGCATAATGAAAATTTTAAATGTAACAAAAAGATTAAATAAACAAATAGTAATAAATATGCAAAATGCATCAAGTAATAAAAAAATACAATTAAATGTATCAATCAAAACTAAAATCAAGTCCATCGTCATCATCCTGACTATCTATGGCATCAGGTTGCTACTAGTTATTGTGTGGTTAAGCTTAGGGGATGGGGGGCCAGATGACTAAACATGATAATGTTATTGAGGAGATGCATGCACAGGTGGCACTTGTCATCCATATGATCCTGGTGGCTGCTGAATATATGTACCATAGGTCAAAATTAGAAGATTGGTCCATAGGATTAACATTGCCCAATCCTTCCCTATCCACACAACCTTGGTCATATCTGTCTTCTTTTGATTAAAGTTTTCTTATAATTATAAATAATTAATTACTTAATTTTGAATGTAATATTTTTATAATTAAAATAATAAGTTGAAAAGTGTAAGTTAATTAAGGGAGTACTTACATAACTCTATGCCATTTAAGGGAGACACACTGACCTCTTTCGTCTGTTGGGTCCAACGGAACAACCTATCCATTAGTGGCTAGGCCCCTATCTCAACAATATGCATAATGATATATTTCATAAATAATACGAATTTTATATGAATGTAATTAAAACCATGTGATTAATATAAATAAAATTTAAATAAAGTTATCATGCACAGTTGATGCTCTAATACTGATATGGACTCACTAGTGAGGAAGGATGACCATTAACAAGTTACATCAAAAGCCCAATTTCTTTTATCCTGATTAGACTTTGACTTGAATTTGAGGTCCTTCCATTACTTCAGAAGCCCCTTCCATTCTTCATTCATGATTTGGCTAGGTTGAGTGGTCTTCCTCTTCCAAACCTCATCCATGATATCCTTTATGATGGTGGAACCCTTGTAGTTGAACATCTTCTACATGTCCTTCTGATAGGAAGGATTCCACCTCTCGTACTTTTGTAATTTTAAAAAAAGGAAAATTTTAAATAATTAGCGAATTGTTAAGAAATAAAGTTAAATTATAAATAAGATATAGAAATTTTACCCCAAACTCAATACAAAGCATTCTCTAATTGGTTTTTAGAATACTCTTCCAAGTTGACCATACACTTACATACTTACTCAAGATGACATGATGCATAGTCCACATTGACTCATGGGTCAAGTAAAACCCAAACAACAAAAAATAAACATAGTCGAGAAATTAAAATATAATATTTAACTTTAAAAAATTAGCCATAAGTAAGAAAATAGACCTTCCCTTGTAAGGCATAATGATCTCCTAAGACTAAGTACGGGCACCCCAGGAGGTGGAGATTGTCCCGGGGCAAATGCTAAGCCTGTGGATGATGGCAACAACTGTGCTAGTGTCTTAAGAGGTCGGGATGTCTATGTTAGCAATAACTATGTAGCATCCTCCACTTGGACAAAATTGGTTATTAGTATGGACAAGAAGGTGTACCTAGGAGGAATCGGGCCGAGCAGGATCTGACCAGTTAAAGGAGACAACTCACTCATCGAGGCCTGGGGGTACCTTGTCGCTGGGATCTCCTGCCTTTACCACGTCTACATCCTCCACACTGTCATCTAAAATTATTCTAATTCAACCTATAAATTTTAAATCAAATTTAACATGCATTACAAAATGTTATTGAAAGTATAACTAGGTGATTTCTAATTTAGCCCTAAATCTAATCCAACCAACAATTCCTATATCTAATTCAACATGCATTAGAAAATGTAATTGAAAATACAATTAGGTATTTCCTAATTCAGCCTCAAATATAATTCAGCCCTAAATCTATTCAACCTACTATTCCTAAATCTAATTCAACATACATTAGAAAATGTAATTAAAAATACAATTAGGTAATTCCTAATTATGCCCTATATCTAATTCAATCGAAAATTTAATTCAACCTACAATTCCAAAATCTAATTCAACATGCATTTGAAAATGTAATTGAAATATAACTTCGTAATTCCTAATTTAGCCCTAAATCTAATTCAATCTTAAATATAAATTTAACTACAATTTTTAAATCTACTTTGACATGCATTATAAAATATGATTGAAAATACAATTGGGCAATTCCTAACTTAGCTTTAAATCTAATTCAATCCTAAAATTCTTAAATTTAAGTTGAATTAACAAAAAAAATATTGGCGCAAATGTAAAAAATTTCATTGTCAACAATTTAATCGGTTTGGAATTTCATATTCTACCTAAAAAAATGATGGAATGAAGCTTTAGAAAGATTGACAGCTCTAATATGTGCTGGAGTTTTAAAGACATTGAAAAATGAAGCAAGAAGAACTAGGAGTATGTTTGCTTTTATTTTAAAATTTCAGTGAATTTTTGTCAAAAAACCTGTCGAAAATAGCAATAAATTTTTTTATCAAATTTCATGTCACTACAAAAAAAATGGATTTTAGCCACCGAAACTGCGACCGAATTTTTTCGGTCTCTAACTGCCACCAATTTGCGACTACATTG
>JANHAO010015787.1:0-14671 GCA_026873985.1 Saraca asoca | reverse complement strand
GACAAAAGTAAAGCAAAAATCACAAACTAATAACTATTTAAGAGGTGATATTTATCATTTTTATTGGTATATTTTTCACTTATCAGAAACCCATATACCAAATTCATCATTGTTAATATTGATGATGTTTTAATATTTTTAGAAAATATTGATCAGCATTTGAAGTATATCAATATTTTTCTTGAAGTCACACAAAGAAATGGCCTTGCTATTTCGAAATAAAAAAAAATTATTCTAAAGAAAAATTAGATTTCTTGGTCATTATGTTTTCCAGGGCTCAATTATTCCAACTGAAAGGGCAATATAGTTTGCTAACAAATTTTCCAATCAAACAATAAACCAAGCACAATTACAACAATTTCTTGGTTGTCTCAATTATGTTTCTAACTTCTTTCCTCAAATGGCTAATGTCATCAAACCATTTCATGATGGGTTAAGAGAAATCCCTCCTCTTTGTATGGATGTTCATACAACATTACCAAATAAATCATGTTTGAAGTCAAAAGCCTCCTATGTCTACATATTTTTTTTTCTTGACTACATAAAATTTTTTTCAAACAAATGCATTAGATATACGTTATGGTGGCCTCCTCAAACAAATAAAAAATAATGGAGAACATGTCACTGCATTTACAATAAAACATTGAAATCATACTCAACAAAATTACTCTATAATCAAAAAAGTGATTTTAGCAATTGTTTTATTGATTAACAAATTCCAAAGTGATCTATTAAATAAAAAACTCCATGTTCGTGTTGATTGTAAATTAACCAAGGATGTTTCATAAAAGGTATAAAAAATCTTACATAAAAAAAGATTTTTGCCAGATGGCAAGAAATTTTAAGTGCTTGATTTTGATGTTCAATATACCAAATGATCTTCAAATTCTATTCTAGATTTCCTTACTTAGGAATTTCTATAGGCGAAATAATGCTAGAAGAAAAAAGGATGGTGATAAGGATCCATACTTGGATTCTAATTTGAAAACAAATGCAAAAGACAAAGGGAAGCAGGTTGAAGTCTCTTCATCAAAGTCATCCAAATCCACCAAATTTCCCCAAACCATTAATGATGATCCTTTTCCAATCCAAACTTTGGTGGGAACTACGAACCAAAAGCCCCTGTCCCTTATGAAAAATCTTGGAATGACATTGTTAATGAGAAAGATGATAAACAACTAATCCTTAACCAATCCTAATTAAAACAAATGATAGCTATTTAAACATATCACTTGCCATGCAATGCCTATGTAAGTAGAGATAATTGGTTAAAATTGTAAATGGTAAGCCACTATGACTATTATATTTCTTTTCCTTTCAATTGCACCAATTATGTTCACTGATATCATAAACATCAAAGCTACATTTGATAGAGCTCAAAGACTAGGAAAGGGTGAATAGGCTCTTTATAATTTTTTGTAAAACATTTTGGTCACTTAAATTTATTTTAAAGCAGTAGATAGTTTAAAAGAGTAATCTATTTTTAAAAGAGTAGACAGAAACTACTTTTTAGGATAAACAATTTAAATGTAGAAATAGCTCAACATAATAAGTCCAAATGTAAATATACACAGATATAGCGATAGAAAGACACAACCAATTTTTATAGAAGTTCAATTATTTAAAATGAAACCTATCTTGAGTTTACTTTTCTCTTCTCAAACTCCCAAGGATCACTTGAAATGTTCACTAGTTGAAGAAATACAACCTCTCACATATAACCTTGTTATAATTTCACACTGGCTCTTCTCATGAGAACCAATTCTCACCAAAGTTCTTAGCACCTAACAATCAAGATCTTACTAAGAAAAAATCGATATAGGTATTTTCTAGTATCATGAAATGGGTTGGCAAAGTTCTGATTAGAAGCAAAGTCTAGATAAAAGAATGCTAGCTTGCTGAGAGGCCAAGGATGGAATATAAGTCCTGGCTAAAATGTTTAACGATCTGATTTGCGTGAGCTACCTTTGCCAAACATGAGCTCGTCCTCATTGACTAAAGATTAGTAGTGGACCTGGGCTAGGGATTCTAGCTCATGAGATGAAGCATATTGCCTAATGAGGAAGCTCGCCAAGGTTGAACTCCAGATGAACACACGTCAACCGATGGGCTCAGCTTATCAGGGCCTACCTACAAACAACAACCTGTAGAAGCTCATTTGAAAGGTAGGCTACAGATTGTCTTGTACATTCAATGCTTGATGTTAAAATTACAACTGTAACCTACTATCCTCTATAAATAGAGGGAGGAAGATCACTGTAAGCTAAGCTAAAAAAGCATGAATTGAAGCTCTATAAAATTTTCATTATAAGCAATAACACTACCGTGGACGTAGGAACTAGTACTTGGTTTTAGCTGAACCACATTAAAAACATCCTTTTCCATTGCTATTCATTTTTTCCAAATTCTTTTTCTCTCATTTAATTCAATCAATAAGCAGTTTGCGGTTCAAGAATTGATTTCAGTTGATTGAGATTTGGCAGAACCAAAAATCACTGTCAACATTTTGGTGCTAGAAGCAAGGCCTATTTGCTTTCTAATTGTTTTCCTACTTAACTGCAATAATGAGAGGAATAAGCACTAGATGTTCTAGCACTCCAGTTGCCTAGCCATCGGACACTCCCATTGCAAGTATCGTCACTAGTTTGCCCCTTGAAACTCATAACTAAATTGTTGTTGCCCCCAAAACTAGGGAGACACAAAAGTCTCACTAACCCCAATAAATGCTTGAGAACAAGTGAGAGAGTTAGCTGAAATGGTCAAAATGATAGCACA
Source organism: Saraca asoca (assembly GCA_026873985.1). Taxonomy (NCBI): domain Eukaryota; kingdom Viridiplantae; phylum Streptophyta; class Magnoliopsida; order Fabales; family Fabaceae; genus Saraca; species Saraca asoca. The sequence goes on along the minus strand of JANHAO010015787.1, from coordinate 11,896 downwards.
AGCACAAACCCAGGGTGCACAAAGACAAAAAGAGATCTTTGCGTAGCTTTAATAACTACATTAAGAAGTTCACGAGGAAAAATTAGCTTGCCAAATGCACAAAAGCCATGATAGCGGGCAATATGGAAGCTTGCACCAAGCTGAGAGCTCAAATGAGACCAACCAAGGACATACCTCAAGTCTGTACTCCTGCAACCAAGAAGAAAAAAGGAGCCAATAATCCTCCAACTTACAATTCGAAACACAGGACCCAGTAATGAAAGAAGTGTTACAAAGGCTAAAGTGGCTGAAGAGTGCCCTTGAGCTCAAAATGAGTGAACTCATGATGAGGAGAGCTTGCCATTTTCCATGGAGATTGAAATGCAAACCCTCCCTCAAAAGCTTAGAGTTCCCACGATTCCACTATATAAAAGGAATAGCAACCCATGCAACCATCTAGACGTATTCAATGTCTAGATGGATCTTCAAACAACTGATCCTCTGGTTAAATGTTGCATCTTCCCAGCCACATTAGAAGGCATGCCTCTAGTATGGTTCAAAAGCCTGCTAGCTCGCAACATCAACAGTTGGAAAAAATGTCAGAGGAAATTTCTCATTTAGTATTAAGCATTGAAAAGATAGATCACACCACCTTGCCACCTCGTAATTATCTTTTAGCGTAGGCATGAATCACTGAAGGATTATATAGTTAGGCTCAGGCAAAAGGCCAATTCTGTAAAGAACCCCTCAGAAGAAAACATCTTAATAATAATCTTAGTAGGGGCTTCGCAAAGATGGAAAGCTATATAAAAGCCTATATAAGTCCCTAGTACGAGATCTTATTGAATTTTACGAGTGAGCTACCAAGCAAATTAGATGGGAAGAAACCTTTGGCCCAGGAAACTTCAATCAGGCTAACAATGTTAAGAAGAGCAATAATGATTGTGGTAAAGATGATAGTTAGAGGGCTGAATCCAGTCTCCAGCTCACAAAGAAGGCAAAGCCTCAGTGACCTCCACATCATGATCACTATGAGAAATACAGTGTCTTGTTTGACACCTAAGATAGGATTTTTGCCACAAAGAGGCATAGGGAAGACTTTGGGAAGCCAAAGCCCTTGAGGGCCCATAACAAGTTAAAGGACATAAGCAAATTTTATGCCTATTACAAAAAGGTCAGGCATAACACCTTAGAATGTTGGGCACTAAAGGATGCCATAGAAGATCTCATCAAAAGAGGTCACTTGCAAGAATATGTGGTCCGACCTTCTAAGTAGCAACCTCAGCAACCCAAATGAATTGTTGACTAAGAGCAAAGGCCTTCAATTAGAACAATACTTTAATATTGTAATATATTTATAACTTATAAAATTATAATTTTATCCTCCCAGCCTCTATAAATAAAGGGAGGAAGATCATTGTAAGCAAAGCTGACAAAGCATGAACTGAAGTTCTATAAAATTTTCATTATAAGCTATAACACTATCATGGACATAGGAACCAAATCTGTCTGATTTTAGCTTAATCATGTTAAAAACATCCTTTGCCATTGTTGTTCGTCCTCTCCACCTTCCTCTTCTCTCATTTTATTCAATCAATAAGCAATTTGGGCTTCAAGAACGAATTTTGGTTAACTAGGATTTGGTAGAACCAAAAATCACCATCAATAGAAACAATGTCTTTAAAAGAGGGCACAAGTTAGATATCACACTCTCAAGTGTAGACATGCAAGTTTTAGCACAAGAAAAATGAGCAAAGGAAGCTTTAGAGTAGTATGAGCAATAAGGCACATCAAGAAAGCTTCTCTAACTCTTCATAATAAAGTTTTAATGCCTTTTTATAGTGGTGCCTAGATTTGAACATTGGGAGACCACCATCAGCCTTAAGAGGAAATGTTGATATGACTTTTTAGCTTTTTCTTGATTCTAATTCATCTTATTTGAATTTGAACAATTTTTTAACAAAGAAATGCAGCTATTTGCTGTCTTAGCCTAGACAACATGGGGTAGCCCATTGGAATCTTTTGAAAGTCAGTCACATGCTAAAAAGCTTACATGCATAGGGAGTAGATCAGTGATATACAAAAAGGTGAAACAAAAGCGTTGTTATCGAGTTGTCACATAACATTTTATTTTCGTGCTTCTCAAGATGTAGTGTAGTAATGAGAAAACTTTAAAAAATTCAAACCTTAAGCTTTGCTAACAAAGAGTTCCTTTCTAGCATGCCTCAAATATATTTGTCCCTTACAAAGAAAAATTTAGTGAGAAAGTCATCCTTAAAATGTCTCACCTAATATATAACTAAATGACAAAGTTAAGTTAGACCAACTAATTGGGCTTTTGTGTTAAATGGAATTAATCATTTTGGACCCAAAACTATGGGTAAAATATTTTTATTTTGAACTTATTTAGTTCCACGATATTATTTTAGTTGTTTTTAGGGGCCATGCTAGACCAGAATTTTTGAAGGTGCTAAAATAAGCGGTGCTTAGAAATTTTATGACAATAATTTAATTTTTCTGATGGTTGTGCATGAATTTTCCTTAAAAGAATTTTTGAATAGATATTTTAAATTTGTTTTTGGATTTTTTTAGCACCCAGCCTTGCACTGTATGTCATGGTCGCTCTACACACAATTTTTGATATCAATATTTAATGACAGGAAATTTTGCTGAACAAAATCAGAATTTTTTTCTAAACAAGTGAGATATTTTAATATCATAATTGAGTCATATTGATTTCAATTATTATAATAATAGTAATATGATCTCAGTACTATTATCTTTTATATATTGAAAAGTGAAATATTTTGATATCATAATTGAGTCAATCCTAAAATTAAAGGGGAAGCTTTTAATACCTAAAAAAAGAAAAAAGAAAAACTCCAAAAGCACTCTGTTTCTTTCCCGAAGCCCCATTCCCCTTTTCCCAACCCTCGTTTCAACTTCCACATGCCCACAACTCTAACCCTCATCTTCTTCGACTCCACTTCAAAGCTATTAAGCCCAACCCTCAGTACCGTACCTTCCTTTCTTCATTTTCAATTTCACAGCTGCCAAGACCAGCGTCGGTATCTCTTCCGAACAGCAAAGCTCGGCACCACCACACTACTCCACCATTGGAACCGTCATGCCTTCAGCCGCTCACTGCTTCGACCATGATCAGCGGCTACCAACCAATGCTTGGGGGACTTGCGCAGGCACCATTTTCGCTCCTCTTCACAGCCTTCTCACGGACTGGGCAGAAAATTTGTGGCTGAAGCTCTTTGCTGGCCAAGCTAGTCAAGCGGTGAAACAGGGGATTGAAGTTGTCTTACCCAGCTCCTTTGGTCACTCCCTCGGACAGTTGGCCTAATTCCAGTTGGCTTGTGAGCAAGCAATTTCCCCATTTCAGCTCCAAGGCTGTAGGTATATATTTTTTAATTTAATTCTGGTTAGGAACCTAACTTTTCCTTGAGATTTTTCTTTTTTATGATGGCCTTTAATTAGTAGGTAAAAATTTTATGGAAATTAGTAAGAAAACTAAGTAATCTTAACTAAAATTGACACTTGCAGATCAAAGTGGAATAATGCAACTTACTTTTGTGAGTAGATTAGCTTCAAGAAGAGTGTTAAACTTGAGTTACCGTGAGTGGATACTCTACTCTAATTTGCAATTATCATATGCAAAAATTCTTTGTTTTAGGTAATTTATAATAGTCTTGTTTTATGGTTTGGATGGAAATTCAATTCTTTTAAATCAAGGTTGCTATGACTATTTTATTGTTTCTTATTATGTTTAGAAAGTGATTTTTTTATGTAAATTAAAGTATTATGTGTGCTTATGTGTTCAAGTGTTAATTTCATAAATTCTCAACAAATATTCTTGATGAAAAAATGTATATTTGAATTTGCAATGCATTTATGAGTAATAGTTTTGAAATGATTTATGTTTGAATATTGAATAATAGTTGTCGATGCTATTATTAACATGACGATAAGATTTTGCTGAGAATTTAAGAGTTTTAAACCATACACTTATTGTCTCTTACAAAAATAAGATCCTTGGGAGTTTTCCTTAGAAAATTCTAAGTGCACTTGGAAATGTGATTGCCATGGCTATTGTAAGGGTGGAATTTTTATTTGGAGGGATAAGAGGATGATAATTGATGGAGAGATAAGATGAGATAGATATAGGTGATATATTCGATATGATATTCGATATGGAGGTCATGGATTTGACCTTGACCTTCAAAAGAGATTTGACTCTGATTATATTTGTTTGACTAAATCAGGGATTTGACCCTTGTTCTCACATTTGATAGTTGTTTGGTTGGTTATGAGAAAACTCCCATTGAAGCTGACATTTTTTTCTCTATTACTATATACATATTTTGAACATTATGATGTTAAATGTTTAAATGTTCATTGTATTTTAAATTTTCATGTAAGATTGTTGTTTTATGAAAAATATGTTTTAGTTATGAAGTGATTAATTTTATTGAATTCATTTATGTAAATAAGGTTGTATATTGGAGTTTGATATTTGGAATTGCTACCAATGTTAATAAGTTTCTTTAAAAACTGAATGTGTTTTCTCCAATTTTTTATGTCACAAATTGATGGCACTTGAAAGGTGTTTAAAAGAATTAAAGTTTACTCTAACTTTTGATAATTAATGTTTTAAAATTGTATGTTTTAATTTATTCACTCACTGGGTTTTCGTAACTCACCCTTTTCCTTTCCCTACTCTTTTTTTTAGATATTTGAAGCCAATCTGATCAACCCTTATTAGACTTGTGGAGATTCAAAGCCAATATCTTGAATGAAGTTTGACAATTGGATTAGGATTAGTTTTCATGTGTACATGGGCATCAATGTGTTTTAATGTATTGTTGTATCTGTTGGTCATACAATTTTTTGGGTATGGCGTGTGGCCCTCTATTATTGTACTAGCCTATAACCTAGTGTCCAGAAAATAAGAGAGATTTTATCGAAATTTTGGCAGGTCTAACCATAATTTTGGTAGTTCATGAGTCATTAAAAAAAAAGTGTAGTTTCAGAGAAATTGTGTCTCGTTTGAGCCAATTTCTTTTGCATGGCGTTTGAGTCTTGTGTTCTTTGTGAGTTAGGCTGGTAAGTGACCATTCCATGATGATGTCCTATGCCGATCATGTGCCTTTAATTGGGGTGGGACAAAGTTTGACTAAAAATATTTTGATTGATGTTTTGCAATCTTTATTTCCTTTTGCATTTTGCCCAGTTCACCTACCAAAAGGTAAATCATTTTTCAATTACGAATCAATAATTGGCTATAGGATAATAGTTTTTCGTACTATTCCCATTTCGAATTGTTGTACGTTTCCCTTGCTGGTATAGGAAAATATTTGCGTTGGACACAATATAATTCTTAGACGTTTCCTTTGGCATTTTGCCCAGTTCACCTACCGAAAGGTAAATGTTTTTTCAATTACGGATCAATAATTGGCTATAGGATAATACTTTTTTGTGCTATTCCCATTCGAATTGTTACACGATTCTCTTGCTGGTATAGGAAAATATTTGCGTTGGACAAAATATAATTCTTATAGGTGCTTTCTTTTTATTGAATTTAGATCACAAATAATATTTGTATATATCATGAGTTATCGGTTTAAGAATCTCTTTAGCAGTTTGCCTAGTTAACTTTTCCAAATTACAAAACTAGAGGATAATTATTAATTAATTTTGTAACAGTGTTAGCATCTGTTAATTGTACAATAACGCTTAGTTAAGAGTTTTCAGGTTTTTTTCTCTTTCTATGTCTGGACTCCAATATAAAAGAATATATTTGTGTATCTTAGTCACTTGCCACTACCATAATAATAAACAAAATAATAGCTAACATCACAAAGATTATCACTTAAATAAACAATATAATATGTAACATCACAAAGATAATCACTTAAATTGAGTGGGACAAGTGATATTCTCTGTAAGCCATAATTTCATGTTCATTTATGATAATTTCATGTTCATTTATGATAAATTCAAATGGAAATATATACTTCACTGCAATGCATTGGTCTGAACTCCCAAACCTTACTGCTTACTCCAAATGGAAGAAGCTGAACATCAATGGCTTGTACCAACTTCCATTATTCTCCTCGTATTCCTTCATTTCCTCTCAAAGTTCATTCTGCAAAGAGGCCATAAAAATTACAAAAACCTCCCTCCAAGCCCACCTCGCTTCCCAATCATCGGCCATCTTCATCTCCTTAAGCAACCCTTGCACAGAAGCCTACATGAACTCTCTAAAAAGTACGGCCAAATACTGTATCTCCAATTTGGCACTCGAAAAGTCCTCCTTGTATCCTCGGCTCTGGCCGTTGAAGATTGCTTCACCAAAAACGACATCATTTTCGCAAACCGCCCTCTCACGCTCGCCGGAAAACATCTCAATTACAACAACAAGGCGGTTGGATTCGCGTCCTATGGCAACCACTGGCGCAACCTCCGCCGTCTCATGACGCTCGAGATTTTCTCGTCGAACCGCCTCAACATGTTCACTGGAATTCGGGAGGACGAGGTTCGAACTTTGGTGAAGCAAATATCCGAAGAATCGACAGAAAGATTCTCTGAGGTCCAACTCCGGACAAGGTTTGTGGATCTTTCGTTCAATATTATGGTGAGGATGATTTCAGGAAAACGATATTGTGGCAAGGATGCAATTGGAAAGGAAAGGATGGAATTTCAGAGCTTTATGAAAGAGGCAGTAGAACTTTTGGGGAGTGGAAATGTGAATGATTTTTTTCCAATACTGCAATGGGTTGATTTCAATGGGTTGGAAAAAAGTATGAAGAAATTAATGATCAGGATGGATAAATTCTTTCAAAACCTTCTTGATGAGACGAGGATGAACAGAAGCATGATGAGTGGAAGCAATAAGGAGAGGAAGATGACATTGATCGAGGTTATGTTGCAACTGCAGGAAACTGAACCAGAATTTTACACCGATGAAACCATGAAGGGAGTTATTCTGGTAAGATATATTAAATCATTTCATAATTTGAATATAATTTAATAAAAAATTATTTTAAGAAATCATGTCTATAGTTTATTTTAAGTATGAGTAATATAAGTTCTGTTTACTTTGATTCATTTAATTGAATTTTTCATATATATGGTATACATTTGGCAAATTATATTTAGATTTGGTCCGAATATTAATTGATTTTGCCTATTCTTCTAAATATGTCATGAATTAGACTGATTCAAATCAGGGGAAAGGAAGTAATAACTTAACCATTCATTTTTTTTTTTTCATTTTCTCTTGTTGTCTTTCTTATCCTTCATCTTCTCACAACCAAAAAATAGTAGAAATATTATTGTGAACCAATTTTTTTTTGGAAATTATTGCAGTTTATTTTATTAGAAATGACCTTGATTCATTTAAGAACTCACTCTAATAATTGAAATTAATATTTAAAGTAATCATTTTAAATATTTATAAATGAAATTTTTAATTATATTAAAAATAAATAGAATATAGTTGTGGCCTAGATTTTGATTATATCATTATAATATGAAAATAAGTTATTAATACAACCTTTGTTTAATCGAAAGAAATGCATTACCGTGAATACCTAATAAATTTATTTTGATTTTAAAATAAAAAATTCTAAATAAAATCTAGTTTAGAAATGAATTAAAATTCTTAAACTAGTTAGATATTCGAAATAACATTTTGAGATGAATTCATTTGTTTTTCTTTTTTTTCAATGATTATAAGCTTTAGCTTTCCATTCATTAGCATACGGTTCACACATTGTTGCCAATTTTTCTTTTGGGCAATGATTTTTCAACCTAGAAAATATATAAAGTAATGGAAATTTGTGGAAGAGGTACGCAAAGTCTTCATCCAAATGCAATGATGTTGATTCAGAAAGCATCTTATGGTTTGGGTTGTTTTTTTGGATATTACAGCTTACCACTTTTTCGGTATGCTTAATGGGTCCGGCACATTTCTTCCGAACATCCAAATCAATTTTATATTCCATCCATCTCTTTTTAGATATCATTTTGACTAAATGTATAAGAATTATTAGTAGAAAGAAAATAATTATAGTTTATTAATTTATTTTTTATTAAAAGTTAATTTTTTGAGAAAAGTGGTTAAATATTTATTTAAAAAATAACGGGGATAAATTGAAAAAATGAATAAATTTTTATTTTTGTAAAATGACATATAAAAAATAAGAATAAAAACTCTAAAACGATGAAGGAAACAGTGACATCCTAAAAAAGTTTAGGGAGTGGCAATAATACTTAGACACATATAAAAAAAATAAAGAATTTGCTTATTTATTTAGAATAATATTTCTACACCTAGCTGAGAAAATTTTTAAAGATATGTAATCTTATATTTTTTGTAATATATTTAAAAATTTTAGCAACATTATTCACAAATTGTAACCTTTCATAAAAAGGTCTGCAAAACATTATGTGATGTAACTTTTGTGGATGATGTTGCAGCCTTTTGTATAATTGTTACAAATAAAATATATAAAATTATCCTTTTATAAAAATGTTACAAATTTTTTTTGGCAAAATTTCAATTTTATGACAAGGTTAAAAAAAAAAAGTTATAAAATCTACAAGCACGAACCTAAGCATTGCCTTTTTTTTTTTTTAACATAATTTTAATCAAGCAACTCTACCTATTTTAAGATGACTTGTTTTAGACAATATCAAATGTGCAAATTGAAAGAATCGAGTAGGGGATGGTAGTCAAGGGTCGAAATGAGTCTAGTCAGGCCAGGTTTTGGCTAAACAATGGTTTAAGCTTGGTACATTTGTCTATATAAGGCTTTACTTTCTAACCTTTTTATTTAAAAAAAAAAAAATATCTGACTTGGTCCATTAGCTTATTTCATAGTCTATAATCACATATAGGACTTTAAATATACAAATAGGCCAAGGTTTTAAGAGGTCTCACATAGGCTAATGATCTATTTAAACCTACGTATGCATAATATGTATCTAATATTACAAAAATTATTTCAAAAATCATGTAAGGCCGAATAAGTTTGTATATATTAATTGTAAACAAAAAAATATAAAAGGACTGGTCTGATAGGCCTACAGACCAGGCATTAAAACATTGACCTAAATTTTCAAATTAAATAGATTTACTTATTAGTCTTGGTCTGACTTGCTCAATTAATTGTTTGAGTTAGGCCAAAATCAGGCCAAACCATAGGCCTCCCGTTACCCATTATCACCCCTAATGATACTATCATTTAAAACAGGCTTTTGTAAAAATAAAAAGTTACAAGGACAAAATCTGCATTACATAATATCATGATAAGAATTTTTATATGGCAAGTGGATTAGTGGGGTCAATTGCCTCCACTCTTCCACAGCTAAGTCGACCGCTAAAATCGCGAAATGGGGAGAGTATTCTTTTAAATTGTAAATAGAAAAATTTATAAGAATAGTTATATATGAGAGAAAAGAGTGTAATTAAACAAAAAAATCATAAGAATAGTTATATAGACATAAAAAAGGAATAGAAGTAGTTATCAAATTTAATTTTTACATTTTTGTTACATCTGGGGTCATTGGTTTAGGGAGGGGGAGAATGAGGGAAAATGGTGGTCTTTTCATAGGGAGAAGGGAAAATCATTTAGTAAATTCTAGTGGGAATCAATACATGTCTTAAACAGATCTCTCTTAAGTCTTAAAGACATAGGCGGTAATCATTGGATCAGAAAGTTCTCATTAATTTAATTTACCCTTTTGAAAGATACAGAAATTTGTTGAAAGTATTGACTAGATGATTTAATTTGTCAATAGATTAGCATTTTTTTTTATTTGTAAAATTAGGATCCAATGTCCATTCACATGCCAAGATTAATGCAGGCATTGCTGCTTGGTGGATCTGAGACTTCTGCTACAACACTAGAATGGGCACTTTCACTTCTTCTCAACCATCCCGAAGTAATGAAGAAAGTTGGAGAAGAGCTCGACAACAATGTTGGACAAGATCGAATGATAAATGAATCAGACCTTCCAAAACTCCCTTATCTGCAAAATGTAATAACTGAAACCCTTAGGCTATTTCCAGTGGCTCCACTTTTAATACCTCACGAGTCCTCTGATGATTGCAAAGTGTGTGGCTTTGACATACCACAAGGAACAATGTTATTTGTAAATCTGTGGAGCCTCCATAGGGACGCAGATTTGTGGAAGGATCCGACAAGATTCATGCCGGAACGGTTTGAGGGCAAACAAGGCGGTGAGGTTTATCGTCTGATTCCGTTTGGTGCTGGAAGGCGGGCTTGTCCCGGAGATAAGCTGGCGAAATGTGTTATTGGAATGGCATTGGGAGCTTTGATTCAGTGTTTTGAATGGAAGAGAATTGGAGAAGAAGAAATTGATATGATGGAAGGAGGAGGGATTACTATACCTAAAGTTGAGCCCTTGGTTGCTTTGTGCAAGCCACGCAATGTCATGGAAAATGTTCTTTGGAATCTATCTAGTATGTAATGTTATTATTCATTAACTTATATATGGAAATTGTATTTCCAGTATCAACTGCTGCGTGGACTTGCAGATGGAAAATATCAAATTTCCATGAAAAAGTGACTAATAAATCAGCAGCCTCTTAATTGTAGAGTTTCCTCTCTGAGTAAGAGAATATGTTCATCAAGTGCTTTTATCTCGAAAGTTATGATATCTATGCATTGCTGAGAAATTTATATGGAGAACGAATGTTTATTTTGATTTTCTTTATAATAGTAATCACAAACTATCAAAATTAATAAACTTAATATATTTTTATTGTATTAAGTGAGTTGTCACTCCTTTCATCATAAAAAAAAAAATTATGTTTTCTAAAGTTATCAAGTGTTCAAGAGAGTAACCAAATGATAAAATTAATAATTTGTAAGTGAACTCATCAGTCTTTGAAAATATATATAAAAAAGTTGATATGTGTATTTAGATTTTTTTATTGTAAGTGCACTTATTATGCAAGGGATAAAATTTGAATAAATGAAGTTAATTTAATTTTAATTCTTTCACATTTGTAATGAGTAATAATTTTAAAGAGAAAAATAATTACATCATTGCTCTTCAAAATAAGTGGATCGCCATTCACCAAAATTATTCCTTAATTTTTGAAGTTAAGATAAAATTACTTTTTGTTTCTCTTCTGCAACTTTTGGTTTTTTTAAGGTGTTATAGTAGTTTTAGAACACTACAAGAAAATCAGGATTTTCTAACGGAATATTCTAATGGATTTTCCAATGGAAATTCTTTCGTTGGAATATTCCAACGGATTTTATCATGGAATTTCAGTCCATTGTAATAATTCAACAGAAATTACAACGGATTGAAATTCCGTTGGAATACTCCAACGGAAAAACACATTCGTTGGACAATCCGTTAGAATACTCCAACAGATATTACCACGGACATGGACTCCGTTGGAATATTCCAATGGACAATATTCTGTTGAAAATTTTTCGTTGAAATATTTAAAATACTCTTAAATAAAGCGGCGTGTTTTGATTATTTATTTAATTCCAACGGATATTTCCGTTGGAATTACCGTTGGAATATTTTAAACACGCTTAAATAAAACGGCACGTTTTGATTATTTATTGAATTCCAATGGACAAACTCCGTTGGAATTTCCGTTGGAATTTTCGAAACCCTTAAACTCGTCTCCAATTTCATTTTTGCAGAATCGGCCGATAAACTTTGCAACGTCTGTAGCGTTTCTTCCTCTCGTCTTCCTCTTCGGTGGGATTTCCTCATTTTGTTCGTTGTTTGAAGCTGATTTTGTGCCATAGTAAGGTAAAATCTCTTTTTTTTACAAATGATTACCGGTTTGTTCATTGTGTTCTTCGTGTTTTGGATGTTTCGACCGAACTTCGCATATTCTTTTCTTCGC
>JANHAO010015786.1:0-14675 GCA_026873985.1 Saraca asoca | reverse complement strand
TGCTGCAGATTAGAATTTAAAGCTTATGAGATGGCATGCCTCGCCTTCATTAAACTTAAGTGTCTCGTCTTCTTTGAAGTGTCCTCTCCTTGGAGCTAATACTCTTGGATGTTACATTTGAATTTTTGCTTAGTGGATATTACATTCATGCCAGGAGTTCCTTTGCACTTGATATGCAAATGTCTAAATAGTATGAATAATGAAAGCCTCGTTATGACATCTATTTTTGTATTCATTTTCTTGTACTAATGCATTATGTCTCTTTAAGTTGTTAATTCTTCAATATATTTGGCAAAAGAAAATCTTTGCAATTGACTACTAATGAGAAATTAAATAATGAAACTGAAAGGATGCTGCTAAAAGCAGTGAAAGTCACCGCAAAATGTAAATTTTTTTTAGAAAACTATCACTAAAAGCAAAGAAAATTGTTACAAATTTCTTTTTTTAAATTTTTTGAAAATTCACCGTTAAAAACAGAAAAAATCATAAAAAAAATATATTTTTTTGAAAAACTACCACTAAAAACAGTAAAAACTGCCACAAAAAATAAAATTTTTTAAAAAATTTCAGAAAATCACCATTAAAAGCAGAGAAAATCACCACAAAAAATACTTTTTTTAATTTTTTTTTGAAAAATCGTCATTAAAATTAATAAAAATTGTCGCAAAAAATTATTTTTTGTTTTAAAAAATAAAGAACTATTGCGAATTACTAATAAACTGTCATTATTTTTACTTTTCCAACGATTTTAATAATCATCGCCAAATATAAAAAAATCGTCACTAAAAATTTCACGACGCATGAATTTACGGTGGTTCCAAAAACCACTGCGAAATATATTAACCATCGTTAAATATATAAAAAAACTACTATTAAATATAATTTTTTATAATGAATTTATCACTCATTCAAATTTAAAGAGAGTTGATTACAAAAATTAATAGTTTGTAAATATTAAATATAATTATCCTAAAATTAAAAGAAATAATTTATATTTTTTCCAAATTTTAAAAAAATCCAATGATGAGTCATGGTGCACAAAGCTCCTATTTTTATATTGCAATTAATCATCTGACTTTTATCATGATTTATTAAATTAACTCATGCATTAGATTCTTATATTACATTTTGGATCATAATTTATTCATTTTTAGCAATGGTCATATGTCATGCAACAAAGATGTGAGGAAAGAGAAAAAAAAAAAAGGTCCCCATACAGAAGTTGCATCGTACTATACATGATTATTTGATATATTTTCCTTTGAAAATGAATGTGATATGATTCTTATGATAAAATTATATTCATATATTTTTTATATTGGAAAATTTTAAATTATTAACATTTATTTTTATTCTTTCTTAACTTGGATACACATCTTGGGGTCAAGTGGAAGTGAAGTGAACATATGATTATTAAAAATAAAGTATATCCAATTATGAGGTATCTAAACAAATAATAATGAAATTTATTATATATAGAAACTTGAAACGATGGCCGACAACTTGCTATTGACTTTGTAATTTTATTTTATCTTATTTCTTGTGGTTTTAACTTGCCTTTAAAGGAAGTATTACTACACTTAAATTAAAATCATGTTTCTCTTGTTTATGTGAGGATTAGATTGTGATTTTTCGGCTATGTGACTACACGAGTTTAAAAATTATACCAAGAAAAATGCTTTATATTTATTTACTAGTATTATTAAGACATAACACTTACTCTTATCTAAATCTTACTCTTATCTAAATCTTATTATGTAATAAATGTCTTTCACCTGTCACTAAGAAAAGAGTTTAAATTTTTAATTTTAATTTTATTTTTTATTTAAATTCAAATCATAGATAAGAATTTTAATTTTTTCAATTTTCTTTTAATTCAAAATATCTTCTCTTCTTTCTATGTTAAATAATTTATATATAAATAAATAATTATATTTATATAGAAATACAATACTTATTAATACATAATTAGTAATATTTAATTTTGATTTAGTAGATAATATCTATTTAAAATTTTTTATTTTTTAAAACTTCAAGTTATCTTTAAATATTAAATATTAAATTTGATATTTTATATATTTTTTAAAATTTTTATAAATTTTGAGTACTTATCACAATTTTGATTTAAAATATTTATGAAATATATATATTTTTGAAGATAATATATTAGTTATAATAATATATGAACTCTTATTAAATAATTAAATATACTAGCACAAAGTAATTAATTTAAATTTTTAAACAAAAATTTTCTAATATTATAAAAGTCATAACAATTAACCTCGCTTAAAATCTCATTATATAGTGAGTGTCTTTCATTTGTTACTATAGGGATCGTGAAAATTTTTAATTTTCATTTTATTTATTTATTTTTATTCTAATTTAAGTCATGGATAAAATTTTTGAATTTTTTCAATCTTCTTTTAATTCAAAATATCTTCTCTTTTATCTGTATTATATACTTTATATATAAGTAAACATTTATATTTATATAGAAATAAACTACTTATCAACATATAATTAGTAATATTTAATTTTAATTTGGTAGATTACTTTTATCTAAAAATTCTCACTCTTAAAATTTTCACATTAGCTTTAAATATTAAATACTAAATTTAATATTTTATAGTTTTACTTTTTGAAATTTTTATTATTTTTGAGTATTTATCATAATTTCAATTTAAAATATTTTTTAAGCTTCATAAAAAATATTTTTGAAATATATATATTTTTTAAGATAATATATTGATTATAACAATGTATGGGTTATTATTAATTAAATAATTAAATTTTCTGGTATAGAATAATAAATTTAATTTTTTAAATAAAATTTTCCTTATATTATAAAAGTCATGACTGTCACTTAAATCTCACTATGTAGACAGTGTCTTCCACTCACTGTTTGTGGGAAAGTGAGGACTTTTGATTTTCTTTTTCATTTTAATTCAAGTTTTGGATAAAATTCTTGAATTTTTTTAATCTTCTTCTAATTTAAAATATATTATTTTTTATTCATATTAAATAATTTATATATAATTAAATAATTATATTTCTATAGAAATAAAATAATTATCAATATATGATTAGTAATATCTAAATTTGATTTGGTAGATGATATTTATCTAAAAATTCTCTCTTTTTAAATATTTTTATTATCTTTAAATATTAAATACTAAATTTGATACTTTATTGTTTCACTTTTTGAATTTTTTTATAGTTTTTAAGTACTTATCACAATTTTAATTTAAAATATTTCTTAAACTTTCTAAAAAAATTTCTAAAATGTATATTTTTTTAAAAATAATCTATTAGTTATGACACTGCACAAACTCTTATTAAATAATTAAATCTTCTTGAATAAAGTAGTTAATTTAAATTTTCAAACAAAATCTTTGTAATATTATAAAAGTTATGGTAGTTACTCTCACTCAAATCTTACTATATAATAAGTGTCTTTTACTCGTCATCAGAGGAATATTGAAAATTTTTAATTTTCTTTTAATTTCTATTTTTTGGTTTCAATTCAAGTTATGGATAAAACTATTGAATTTTTTTAAAATCTTATTTTCATTGAAAATATCTTCTCTTTTATCCTATTAAATAATTTATATATATAAATAATTATATTTATATAGAAATAAAATACTTATTAACACATGAATTGTGATATCTAATTTTGATTTGATAAATAATGTTTATTTAAAAATTCTTACTTTTTAAATTTTTACATTATCTTTAAATATCAAATACTAAATTCAATATTTTATAATTTCTTTTTTTAAATTTTTTATCGCTTTTCAGTGCTTATCACAATTTTAATTTAAAATATTTCTTAAACTTCATAAAAAAATATTTTTGAAATGTATATTTTTTTAAATATAATATATTAGTTATGACAATATGTGAACTATTATTAAATAATTTAATTTTTTGACATAAAGTAGTTAATTTAAATTTTTAAACAATTTTTTTTTAATCTTATAAAAGTCATAGTAGTTACTCTTAGTCAAATCTTACTATATAACAAGTGTTTTCCACTTGCTATCAAAGGGAAAGTGAGAACTTTTAATTTTTTATTTCTTTTTCTTTTTCATTCCAATTTAGGTCACGGATAAAAGTTTTAAATTTTTTTAATCTTCTTCTAATTCAAAATATCTTTTTTTATCCATATTAAATAATTTAGATATAAGTAAATAATTATATGTGTATAGAAATAAAGTACTTATCAAAATATGATCAGTAATATCTAATTTTCATTTGATAGATAATGTCTATTTAAAATTTTTTACTTTTTAATTTTTTTATATTATCTTTAAATATTAAATACTAAATATGACATTTCATAGTTTTCCTTTTTGAATTTTTTATTACTTTTAAGTACTTATCATAATTTTAATTTAAAATATTTGTTGAACTTCATAAAAATATTTTGAATTATATATATTTTTTGAAAATAATTTATTAATTATGATAATAAATGATCTCTTATTAATTAAGTAATTAAATTTTCTGACATAAAGTAGTTAATTTAATTTTTTAAAGAAATAATTTGTAAATAAATTCACCTCATTATTAATATATTAAGAAAATATTTCTATAAAGAAGAGAAAATTCAAATGATAAATTTAGTTAAATATGAAATATTAATGTAATAATTTTATCAAATTAAAAGAAATATAGTATTCCTTCACAATTAACATGAATATAATTATACTAATTATATAGTTATCTAATAGGCAAAAATATGATGATGATTGAATATATTATAACTTATAATGTATAAAATTAATCAAACCCTTGCATCTAAAGGACACAAGTTAGTGTGTGTACATGTATATATATATATATATATATATATATATCACACGCTTTCCATATTTACAACACACAAAGAACTTCATTGAAGAAAAATGTAGAAAATCAGTTTCACACTCATGAACATGAAGTAATTTTTTTTCATCAATATGGAAAAGAAAAAACCTTAGATACAAAAATTTATTTCTTCAAATAAGATGCCAAAAAAGAGAAATCAGAATAGAATAGTTATTCTCCTATAATAATGGATGGTAATTTCTTGAGCTGAATTCAAGGGAAAACTTCAATAAGAAACCTTCTACCAAATATTAGTGTTATTTTGTAGTGACTGAAACCAGCTCCTAAGAAAAACTTTTCCTATTCTTTTTCATCTCTCTCATTTCCATTGACCAGAACCATCATCAACAAATCATAATACAGCTTTGGTTCTATCAATTCATGCTTATCATTCTTGTTATTTATCACTATGTCTATACTAATTACTTTTCTTGAGATTGCTTCTCTACACTTCTTCAATAGCTTCAGGCACTCTTCATCACTTAAAACATGCAAAACCAAATACAATATGAAAATTCATTTATCTTCCAATCATAATCAATTTTCTTAGCTCAATTATTAGAAATCACAAAGTTTCTCCTATACCTTATATTAATAGCATGCATTATAGTTGGCTAAAATCCATCCAGTAGGGGACACTTCAAACCATGTATGTATTTGACACATGTTAGGCAATTGCCATATAGCAATTGTGCCTATACTCTTATGACCATGGTTATTCAATTGTGAATATTATCTAGAATGGAAAGGTGAAGTGGTAATGGAACTCTTCTTTTGAGAAAGGTTAACCAGGAGAGTGAGAACTAGCAATAGGATGACTTACACATGTAACAAAGTTGATTGTACATGATGGAAGTGATCTGCCAAGCACATTTCGAAGCTTAAGTCAGTTTTCATGTAGAGTTTTAGGAAGTATAAATAAGATGATATGAAGAGGAGATACTTATTCGTTTATATAGGCTAGGAGCATGCCAATTATCTTGCTTTTAGGTGAATGATGGGTGCCTATGTATTTCTGACGTACTAGTGGCATGAGTGAGATTCTCGTTTGGTGGTTGTTATGATCATATTAGTTGTGCATGTCCAAGTCACATCAATTATTGTGTGATGATTAGGAGGCTGACTTGCTTATGTTTTCTAATAACCAATTCTATGTCCTAAGTCGATCCACCAAGTGCTATTGGTCATTCAACTTGGGCCTATACCTTTGCCCTTACTTTGCGACTGTTTCCTTACTCTATGACTTGGGCCGTTCAGACTTTATAATGTCGATGAGACTGCACATTCTTATAATATGAGAATCATTTATTAAGATGGTGATTTCTTTTTCATTTTGCATTTTGCTTTGTTTTGATTACATGGCTTGCCGCTTAAGGCATTCATATTTGCACGTGATCCAACTTTAGGTGTGTTGCATTCCATGTTCATGAGATAGGTTCCCCCTGAATGGTCTCCAGGTGGTAAGTGATTTTCGACAAGATTTTTTGCAATTTGAATGAGCCTTCCCATGATGCCATTGGTTTACCTTTAGTTTGCACCTTGTGTGGTTCATTTGCTCGTCGAAGGACTAGCGTACGTTTTGCAAATTCTTTACTTTTGACTCTTCTACTTTTGATTTTGGCAACCTTCGCCTTATAGTGTTCGTTATAAAGTTGAGCCATTTTTTTTGTTTCTAATAGCATATCTAACTCTTCCTTTGTTCTTTCTTCATTCTCTTGCCATTCATAATGCTTCCTTCAGTCAGAATACTACCTCAATTCAAGTGGGAGTATAACCTCACTCCCACATACAAGCATAAATGGGGTTTCTCTAATGGCATAATAAGCAATGGTTCTGTAATACTTTGTAGCTCCTCAGCCTTTTGCTTCATCCAACCTCATTCAAAGTCCTTCTAAGATGATCTTATTTACCAGTTTTGCTTGCCTATTGGTTTGGGGTTGTTTAATGGACACGAACTTTTGCTTGATCCCCAACCTTTAGTTAAGAGCATATAAGATTCATGCTTATATAATAAGTGTGTAGTTGTGAACATACCTTTGGTAAAAACTTTGAAAAGTCACCCCTGCAAACTGCTTTCCATTGTCAGATATTATTGTTGTCTGGAGGCTATGACTAAAAAGAGTTGTTAGAATTTTTCTTATATTGGAGTAATGTTTGAGGTTTTACCTACAAGTGATATTTTTCCAAATGAATTTTTGCATATTGTTTGAAGTTATAGTTGTAAGGGGCTTTGCCTTTACCCATTTGGTGAAGTAATTAATTGCTATCAGATCTATCCCCCATTGGTTGAAAGGCCAAGGTGCAATAATGGGCATTTGGTTTGTCGCATGCTGTCTTTGGACTTTGGCGAACCTCTGGCACTTTTTGCACCTCTGCATGAGTTTGAATGTCTCCCTTTTCATCCTGGGCCAAACCCTGTCTGAATAGCTTTTAAAGTGATCACTGCTCCTACCATATGGCTTCTACAAATTCCTTCATGTATTTCCTTAAGGATGTAATTAGCTTCACTTAATCATAAGCATCTTAATAATGCGAAGGAAAAACTTTTCTTATATAACTGTCCTTTTTCTAAGAAAAAATATGTTGCTTTTCACTTAACTTTCTCGACCTCTTTCTTATTTTCTAGCAGTCATCCTTCCTCTAGGAATGCTATAATCAAACTCTTTCTGTTCCATGCACATTATTTCATCTGTGCAAGGGGATTACAATGTTTCTTGTGTCGTGGTTTTATTGTTCATTGCTGCCTTAGTGATAGCCAACTTGGCTAGTGCATTTGCTTGATCATTTTCTTCCTTGGGAATTCTTGTTAACTCATAGTTGAATCCTTTTAATAGGTTTTTTTCTATACTGATGTAACCTGCCAGTGTCAGCTCTTTAACCTCATAATCTCTTTTAACTTGAGTGATTACCAACTGAGAGTTGCTCATAACCTTTAACAATTGTGCCCCTACCTTTCTTACTAGCTTTAACATAGCTATTAATGTTTCATACTTTGCTTAATTATTCATTGCTTTGAAGCAAAACTTCAGTGAATACTCCAATACCAAGTTTGCTGGCCTTTTTAAGATTACTCTTACCTCGTTACCCTTTCCATTCAATAAGCCGTCTATGTACAATGTCCATAGTTGGCCTCTTCTACCTTTGTCATGTCAACCACAAAGTCAGCTATTATGTGTGCTTTTACAACTTTTCTAGCTTTGTAAATGAACCTATATTCATAGAGCTATACTATCGAAGCTACTAATCAATTGAAGCAATTAGGCTTGTGTAGTACTTATCAGATCAGGGTGTCTATTTGAACAATAATTTGATGGCTCTAAAAGTAAGGTTTTGACTTCCTGGATGCCATTAACAAGGTGAACGCTAATTTCTTAATTTTCTAATATCTTGTCTTGGCCTTATGCAATGTATGACTTCTACAGTACACTGGTTTCTATTCTCCTTTAACTTTTTGAATAAGTATTGAACTTACCGCTTTCATGGCTATCGCTAGGTATTAATACAATATTTTTCCAGGCTTTGGTAGGGAAAGTATGGATGACATGGCTTAGTACTCTTTTAGTTTATGGAAAGTTTTTTCATAATAGTTAGTTTATTCAAAATTTTTAATATTTTTAAGCAACTTAAAGAAAGGAGCATACTTATTAGCTAATCTGAATATGAAACATGTGAAGACTACAATCTTCTCGTTGAGTGCCTGCACCTCCTTTATAGTTGATGGGTTCTTCATGTCAATGATAGCTTGACATTTGAATGAATTTGCTTCTTTGCCATACTCAGTTAGCATGAATCCTAAGAACTTTCCTGCCTTCAACCTGAACATACTTTTTTCGGTTCAGCCTTATCTAATAGTTTCTCAAAATTCTAAATATTTCCTCCAGATCCACCCAGTGCTGCTCTAAGCTTTTTAACTTGACTAGCATGTCATCGACATAGAATTTCATGTTCTTGCCTAACTATTCTAAAAACATCTTATTTATCATCCTTTGATACATTATTCCTACATATTTATAATCTGAACAACATTACTCTATAGTAGAAAGTCCTCTAATTAGTTATGAATGCTGTTTTATTTTCATCGTTATATGCATTTTAAGTTGATGATACCCTATAAACACATCCCTAAAGTTAAGGGTCTTGAACCCAACATCACTATCCACTAGTTGATCAATATTTAAGAGTGGGTATGAGTCATTAGGGGCATGTCTTATTGAGATCCATAAAATTCACACACATTCTCCATCCTCTGATGGCTTTTTTTTTATGAGGACTATATTCACCAGTCATGCAGTGTGTAGGACTTCCCTGATGAATCCAACATTTAATAGGTTTTCCATTTCTCTTTAATTATTTTTTGCCACTTGGTTCTATGGCTCCTCTTTTTTTGCTACATAAGTTTAATGCTTGGGTTGATGGACAACTTATGGTAGGCCACATTTGGGTCAATTCCTAGCATGTTTGTTGGTGTCTAGGCGAAGATTCTAATATTGTCCTCTAATAGTTCTACCAACTAATCTCGATCCTTTTCTTTAAGCTTGACCTCGATCTTTATTGTTCTTTCATCCTTTTCCCAAAAATTCGTACCTCTTTTAAATTTGAGCCTGGCTTTGGTTAACACGAGTTATCTTGTTAGACATCAAGTAAAGTCGAGTCTACCATTTAGCACTCGTTATCCTTCTAGTTGATGACATTGGCTTTGTCTCACTAGTGTTTTCTTGGCTTTTAGCTAAGCTGGCTGTATAACATCTACGGGCCACCTGCTGATAAGCTTGAACTTTTCTAATCCTTTTTGTCATTGGGAACTTCATCAATAAGTGGGGGTGGAGACAATGGCCTCTGTCTGATTTAAAGATGGTCTCCCCAGAATCACAGTGTAGGCACTGTTTGGGGCAGCCATAACAAGAAAAGTGACATTTAGATTCTTTTTCAGTAGTCGAGTTCCCAAGGTTTACTTTAGGGTCATTGTTTCTTCTACATGAACTTGTCCCCTGGTGAAACCATACTTGTGTAAGGTTTATACATGCTTTTTGGAATATTGAGAGCATTAGCAGCATATAAATATAAAATATTAGCAGAACTCCCTTGGTCGACGAGTATCTTCTTGACTATAAAGTTATGCAATAATGCCAAGATCACCATTGGATCATCATGGTCCTAGTTTCTTTTTTCCTTCGACTACCATTACCATTTAGAGATGTCTTTTCCTGGTATTTTTGGAGGCCTCTCCCTTTGCAAAGGTTTTGACTATACCCAAGACTAGAGAGGCTACTTAGACTTGTTTGTTTCCTAACAAAGTGGGTTACAGGGAATGATCCTGCTTTTTCCCTCATTTTCCCCATCTTCTTTTATGTAGAACTTCTTGTCTTTCGAAAGGTGCCCCTTTTTATAAGTTCTTCTATCTCATCTTTTAGAGTGACACAATAATCCGTGTGATGCCCATAACCATAGTGGAATTTGTAAAACTTTGATTTGTCACATAGGGCAAGTTTTTTCCACTTTTGTGAGGGAAACTTCATTAAATAAGTGGCTTTGACATCTTAGACGATGCAGTTGATTAGTGCATTTAATAGCTCATAATTATTATACCATTCTTGAGGGGTTTGTCTTTGGATGATGTGCTATTTGACTGTGTTTGCTTGACTTGCTATCAAGCGAGCTCAACTTCTATAACATTAATGTAATTTTTTGATTAGACTAAAAACTGTGAGAGAAAAACCACAACTTGGTTAATGAGAGGAAGAAATGGTTGGAGTAGAGACCAAAGTTGATTTGTTGTACTATAACACCTTCATTGAGGTCTTTAATTTCCAGTGTCAAGGCATTAAACTAAGCCAAATATTCCTTAAGTGTCTCTCCATGCCTCTGTTAGAAATTGACTAGGGATAGTCACAAAATGTGTGGAAAATGAATTAACTAGTTGGCAGAAGCTGTCAATCGATTGTCTCAACAAGGTTATAAAACAATACATGCCAACCTTCTTTAAGGTGATAGAGAAGGCGCAACACATAGTGGCATCTGGAGCTCTCGACAAGAGCATTGAAGCCCGGAATGCCTCAGGTGCTCTTAGGGGTCTAATGTTTTGTTGTATAGATCAATGTGAGTTGGTGGCTTAAAATGGACAAGTAAAAGAGTAGCCATCATAACTATCGAGAAAGGGTAGTTTTCCTCCTGGCAAGAAGATAGTTGCTTGGAGCTTCAAGTGAAATCAATAGTTGGATTCAATAAGTCATAAGGTTTATGTGTATGAGTGACATGGTTTTGCACATGGTGCAGAAATCAGCCATGTTTAGCAGAGCCATGGTGATGAGTAGGATGAGTGTGATGCCCTGAATTTTTTTTAAAGTGAATTTTAATAATAAAATGAATTTTTAGAAAAAAATCTAAAAAGGGTAAATTGAAATTTTTAAGAATTTCAAAACTGTAATTTGGTGCTATGAGGAGTCCAAATATATTATAAATAGATTATAAGAATTTTATGAATTTTTAGATAACCAAAGTTTCCATCATGGATGCCCAGAAAATTAAATTTGCATTTTTAGGATTTAATTTTTAGAAAACTTTTAAAAGATCAAAACTATGGTTACGGGTACCTAAGGAGGGTAAAATTATAGTTGTCACAAAGGTAATTAATTTACCCTTTTTGTAGTAATTAATTTGTAGTAAAATTTCATAGCTGCTAGTGATCGGTGAGTACGTAATTTTAGGTTCAAATTGGAGAAAATAGGGAAAATTTTTAAAGGGGAAAAATTTTTAATTGAAGTCAAAGTTATCTTTCCCATTTTTCCCTCCCTTAGCCGGTTCCCTCTTCTTTTTCTTTAGCCTTTCCTAGTTGTAATTCATGTAACCTATACCTTTCTCTCTAACTTTTTGTTCTCTCTACATTTACTCTTTCTTTTCAAGTAAGTCCTTTATCTCTTCTTATTAATTTCTCTTATTTTTATAGTTGAACCCTCTCTTCTTTCTCTTCTATTTGATTTCAAAATCACATGGATTTACTGAGTATAACTTGAGATATGAATTTTTGAAGTTTATAGTTACTATTCATATTATTGTTCACTTTTAGAACCTATATGATTTTTCTGAAGTTTTAGGGCTTAAATCTTGTAGATTTAGCCTGTTTCTTTGCCATAAAACAATAATCAAATGGTATATAATTGTTTACTGAAAGAAAAACCTTAAAATAGCTAAGAAACTTATATGCTCTTTTCTTTGTTTAGGAAAAGTATTGAAGACTTTTGGTGGGATCAATAGTGATCTTATGTTTTGAGCTTACTTGTGAGTAATTCTTACCATTCTTGTGAATTATAGAGAGTTTATTGTTTGTGATTTATTAATTATTGATGCAAGTTGACAAAATGAATTTTTCTTCTTCTTATGATTTGTGGTAAAGTTAAGACTAAATGTGTTTAATGGCATAATGACTAGTTTTTTTTTTGTTGAAATAGCTGAGTTCAAGCTTGTTTAACCTCTTAAAACATGTTGTGTTGAGATCCTTTGGTGTAATGTGGAATTGGAAATCACTTCCCCTATTTTCTGATGTTGTCATGCAATTCCTGCACGTGCGATTTGAATCACAACTTTTGAACTAAATTCACATTCATGCTCGTAGAAACTTAGCAATTTTGTTCTTATGATCCAAACCGGAATTTGAACTAGTTTTCTATGATACGAATCAAATTTTCCTACCTTGCTCTTTGATTTTGATCACAATTCTGATCACGTTTGTAAGTGAACTCCCAAACGGTTGCACATTTTGGCGAGCATACTTGTATTTTTACCTGAATCCCCTCAAGTTAAATCAAATCTTTCAAACTTGAACTCTTCGATCCTAATCATGATTCCACTTGAATTTCTTTAATGATCTTACTCACAAATCTGATTGCATCTTCATCAATTTCCACATTTTTAGCCTAACTTCACTTCTTTCGAAGATATTTCCTATTTCCTTGGTTAAATCTTATACAAACCTTACTAAAATGAGTATAATAACTAGGAAATCTTGAATAGGTAATTATAATATAATATTATTGAATTTAACAATTTGCTACATATAATATTACTATGAAATTAATTATAATAGTCATAATATAATTATTAAGAGATCCATAATGCTTAATGTATGATACTTTTCATAAGATCCAAATTAGAACATGATATCATGAATGATGATGAAATGTGTTAATGTGAATTTGATGACATATTTATTATGAGATTTATATTATTGAATATTTGAAAGCTCTCATGAGACTTGAAATGTAAATGATGGGTTGTAATAAGGAATAATGAATCAAATCTTGGATCTGCACGTTCCGATATAATGAGTGGGATAAAGTTGGTTTGGAGGGATAAGGCTGAGATTGTGTGGGATACGATTGGACCAAAGAATGAGGAGATTTATTACATTTATGCATTTTGCTTTATTTGTTTGTCATTTTGTGGAATATTGAAATGTGATATCGTGATATTGAATAATGTAATGAAAAAGAATGATAGCCTAAGGCCTTGAGAGCTTTGATTAAGTATAACGTACTATGTACAATGAGATATGGAACCACTCAGAGATGAGTCTCTGAAATCTAATGATATGAGTATGAGAAATAATTGCTTGGATATGATGTTGATGTTTATATATATATCTATATATATGTGGTATTGGTTGGATGAATTCATAGGTTTGGTATGTATTATCTCATTGAGCTCTAGATTCACTTTTCTGTGAATTTTTTTTTTCAGAATCTCAAAATATAGCAATCATTCCTCCTACTGAAAAGTAAGCATGAACAGTGATGCAATAGAAATCATGTCCGACGCCTTCTTCACTACTATTACGAGTCTGCTAGGAGTTTATGGGATTAAAGTCCATCATACTGTTATTTTGAATTTAGTAGGTTATGAGGTACTCCATGAGGTGGAGATCATTCCCATGAAGCCGTCCAATGTCCTTCTCATGATGGCCTTAGGATGGTTTGACCCATAGAGGTTTATCATCAAATATGATATTTTGCTGACTCTTTTTGAAAGAAAAAAAACTATAAATTAAAGGGTCATGGGACTTAGTTACATTAACCTATGCTCTGAGGTTAAGATAAGACATAAGTTGATTTAACTTCTTTTGATTGCCTTGTTTAGAAAAGGACATAGGGTAGTTTTGGGGAAACTTTTAGATCTTAGGAAGGTTGAAAGGATTTTTTTTTGAAACTATATGTAACTATAGAACCATGTATCAAGCTTGGTGTGTACCTATTGAGTGATGCTAGTGTAAATTATGAAATGCGTTTATTTTTCATGTGCTTGTTTCCCTCCTGTTAGTTATTATCTTTGAGATAACCAAAGAGATTTAAGTGAATAATTAGGGAAAATGGAGATGATTACTAATGTGAATAAGAGATAAAAGGTTGGTGATTATTAACAAAAAGGGTTGATACTCACATTGGTCATGACCTAGGTTTTGGGTTGTGACAATGGGTTAGATAATTAGAGCTAGAATTTGTGAGGCTTGTGGGTAGTGGTTCAATAATGGATTAGTAAGGTTGTTTATTGGAGAGGGGATGATGCGGTTAAGTTGTTTTGGCTGAGGGGATGTTGGGTGTGGTTGGTGTTGTAATGGTTCAGACATGCAGTGGGGTAAGGTAAGTGTTGGTGTATGCCCTAGAAGCCAATCATAAGATGATTGTTTTGCATACATTATATTACATTTTAAAGGTAATGCAATTATTTAATTTTGTTATATCTATGTAATATAAATAAATATAATAATTATCCCTAGAATAATTTATTATTCTTAAAATGTCTCTAGTCGAGTA
>JANHAO010015785.1:0-14680 GCA_026873985.1 Saraca asoca | reverse complement strand
ACCAGCCAAAGGAACCAATCAACTTGAGATTAATGCATCCTTGGTCACTTAAGATTCATTTAATTGATGAAAACCATAACAAGAAACCTTGAAATGATTTATGAATCTATCCTAAGCAGTCAAGATTCAGCTAAGAAGCAAACACATTAAAAGCTCAATGTATTGGCTAGTTTTCCTATTCTCTTCTAATGTAGATCATGAAGCCACAATTATAAAGAAATCTAAACATCATGAAGCCATTCCATTTATATTTCATAGCTAAAAATAGAGAGTAAATAGGAAATAAATGGCCAATAATTAAATGTAGAATGAAAGAACAAAAACCTCTTCATTAATCTTCAAAGTTGCAATCCCTTGGCTAGTTACAGTTTCATCCTTCCATGGCAGGCCAAAAGACAATGAAAATACACAGAAAAGGGGAAAGCAAAAGCTTGCTCTCATCCCCCACAAAAATGCTCTCTAAACCTAAGAAAAACTACTCAAAAAAAAACTCTAGAAAAGCTTCAGATAAAATGGCTTTTTCGGGTTCAAGAAGGAGGAGGCAGAAAAGCTAATTTTGCAGGTTCCTTTCTGCCACTTGCTACCTTGTCTGCCACTTGCATGTTTGATAGCTCAAAGTAGCTGCATTCCCACCATTTTCCTTCTTCTTTTGTGTCTCCAGCTGGCTGAAGTCAGGTTTGAGCAAACGAGTGTGCAATGGGCTTTGGATCTAAATTATTTTCAGGCTTTTAAAAGCCATTCTGCATCAACCCAGTTTCTGCAGATCTGCCTGCTGTTTTCAGTCAATATTTGATGCCTATATTGACATTTTCAACTCAGGAAGTCTCCATGAAAGTTGTAGAATTATGTCTTAGCTTCTAGTTTTATCTTAGTTTCAGCTCATTTAGATCTCTATAACTTAAGATATGGTCTACTAAAGGCATGAAGGTCAGGCTGTCTAAGAGACAGAATTCTGGTATTCTAGTAGTAATTTCATCTCCAAATTCAAGTAACCAAATGATGGATTCAACTCTTTCAATCTTTATCAAAGTTGTAGAGCTATCTCTTAGCTTTCCTAAAAGAGCATAATCACATCAATTGGACAAGTATAGCTCAAGTTATTCAAGAATTACAAAAACTGCTCAATTTGGCCGAAAATGCAAAAATTTATAAAATAATGCCAATTGACTCCATACTATAAAAACATGTTAGCACAACTGGAATTGATTCATTTAAACTCTTAAAATGCTAAGCATAAGGACAAATATATGTGTCAAATATTGTGTTATCAATACTATATGAGATAGAGCCAAAGAACTAGAAGGATCCTGGGTAGCAAAGGAGTTTGTAGCAGTCATAGGCAGGTTTTTTGTTACTTGTTCTCCAAGCCTTTCTTCAACTACTTCTTGCATTAGTGGATTATTCTCAGCCTGCTCTATGCCCTGAACGGGAGGATTACTAGTAGTTTTAGTGCCAATATGAGAGGTGTCCTCTGCACCTTCAACAAAGCCTTGAATGATTACCTTGATCTCCCCGTCAAAGAAAGAGAAGTTAAAAACTAGATGCTTCTACCACAAAGTGTACATGAAGCTGTCGATGGTGTTAGAAATCATAGTTTCTCTGGCCTGATCAGTCATGGTAGAAGTTTCCTCCTTTACTCTGGTGATCTCCTCTTCAACCGATGTGGCCCTTTCCTCAGCTTGCTTGGTGGCCTCTTCAGCTCATCTGACTGCCTCTTCAACTTGTTGTGCCCTGTCCACTGCACGAGTGGCCCTTTCCGTAGCAACCTCAGATTGCTTCTGAAAACTCTTGACCCTTTACGTCAGCACTACCAAACCCTCATTCCTCTGTTGAAGCTCATCCTGAGCCTTGTAAAGTCTTGAAGCCTAAATGACTATCTTAGGAGTAAAGGATTCTTCAGCCCTTCTCCTTGCAATATTAACACCCTATAACTAAGCCTTAACGTCCTCTAACTTCTTCCTCAATTTAGTTGCTTCATTGGTCACCGCTGCCAGGCTAGCCTCGAGCTGACCTCTTTCCTCTTCCCAGCTTAGGCTTTCATTTCTCAACTTTATGGCCTCCAACACCCTTTGAAAAAGAGCAGTAAGGAATCAAAACATAAACGAAGGATTAAGGAAAATAAGAAGAAAATGACATCGACCATCAGGCAGTGGTTAGTCAATATCTCTGCCAAGGCACTCCCCTGTATCCTGTCATCCTCTAGGGACTTTGTATGAACCCCCAAGATTTAGCCCACATTTCTATTAACAACACTATAAAGAGCCAAAATCTTGGGTCCCAAGCCTTCAGTTAGGTGCTTTGGAACACTCTCGGGCCCTGTTGCTAGACCAGCAGCGATCTCTTTTCCCCTATTAGTCCTTTTCCTCTTGGAAGAAGGCCCGATTGGAGCTTCCTCTCTATGGCTCAAAGACCTCAATCTTGCTTTTTCGACCTCAGCTAGGCCTAATTGTGAAACGGGGGTCGAGGCAAGTAAAGTCTCCTCTACAATTATCAAAGAGGAAAGGAGACTAGCTTGGATGGGAGCCAGAGTGACAACAGAAGAGGGTTGACCTCCAGTTTGAGTGAGAGCTAGAGTAACAGCAGAGGAGAATGGATAGTTAACTTGAGTAGAAGCAAGAGTAGCAGTTCACCTCAAGAGCTCGTGAGCTCACAAGAGCTCCTTATTGAACTTTGGGTCATTTCACAGATTGTTGTATACAGTAAACTTATCTAGCACCTCAATCTCTTCTACACTCAATTTCGACCTCTCCTTTCTTACTCCATCTACAAAGAACATAGCAAAGGTTAGATTCAAAGAAAAATAAAAGATAGTAAAAGCCTACATCCTCTCAGCTTGCTCACCCAGATTCAAAACAAATGAGAAATTCTGAAGACGACGTAAGGACGGGCAGGAAACGTAAAATCAACGGGTCTTATAAAGACCCATGTTAGATTTTCCTCTAGCATCCCTATGAGGTAACACTCTCTTATACTTAGAAGGATGAGGCAAAAGGTAATAGACCCCTTCCTATTGTCTAGTGGTCTTGATACTATAAAGATAGCAAAGAACCTTAGCACTAGGAGGAAGGAAAACATTTTCAAGGTAGACCAGCGCTAAAGAAGTCAAAGTGGAATATGCATTGGGGGTTACTTAAGTAGGGGCGAGCTTCAACTCATTCAAAAAGTCAATTATATATGGGGGGACTAGAAACCTAAGACCCGCATCAAGGTAATGGACACTTATGGCCACAAACTTTGTGGGAGGATGAGCAGCGTGATCACTGTGAGATGGCACCATAAGGCGATAGCCTTTTAGGAAGAAGTTTGCCTCAACAATCTCCCCTAATTCTTTAAATTTGATAGTAAAAGAATAACGCTTAAAAGGAGAATCAGCTCTGGGCCCCTCTAGCCTAGGTTGAGTTACAAACCCACTAGTGACCTCACTGCTCTGGAAGGTCACACCCCTAGCAACACGAAACATTTCCTCGTTCCCTTCAGACTTAGTGTCCTCACGAGCGAACTAAGAGTTGAGGGCTGATATTATGGGCATTTTTAGGCTAGGCAGAATGGACCAGCAAAGGCCTAAAGAATCAGGTCAGGAGGAAGAAGGCATGGCTCGTAAGGACACTGAGTCTGAAAGGAAAAACACTTCGTGCTACTGGGGGTATAACCCCCCAGAGCAGTAAGGTCACTAGTAGGTTTATAGCTTACCCTAGCCAAATGGGTCCGAAGCTGATTCTCCTTTCAAGCATTATTCTTCTAGGTAAAATTTAAAGAATTAGGGGAGATTGGTGAGGCATGTTTCTTCCCAAAGGACTGCCACATTATGATGCCATCTCACAGTGACCACACTGCTCATCCTCCTGTAAAGTTTGTGGCCATAAGTATCTATCACCTTAATGTGGGTCTTAGGTTTCCAGTCCCCTTATATATAATCGAATTTTTGAATGAGTTGAAGCTCGCCCCTGATCAACTAACCCCCAATGCATATTCCACTTTGACTTTTTTAGCACTAGTCCACCCCAAAAATGGTCTCCCTCTTCCTAGCACTAAAGTTCTCTACTATCTTTATAGTATCAAGACCACTGGACAGCGGGAAAGGGTTTATTAGCTTTCACGTCATCCTTCTAAGTATAAGAAAGTGTTAACTCATGGGGATGCCAAAGGAAAATCTAACATGGGTCCTTATAAGACCCATTGATTTTATGTTTCCTGCCCATCCTTATGTCATCTTCAGAATTTCTCAATTATTTTGAATCCAGGTGAGTAAGTTGAGAGGACACAAGCTTTGCTATCTTTCATTTTGCTTTGAACCTAACCTTTACTATGTTCTTTATAGATGGAGCAAGAAAGGAGAGGTCAGAATTGAGCACAGAGGAGATTGAGGTACTAGATAAGTTTACTACCTACGACAATATGTGAAATGACTTAAAGTTTGACAAGGAGCTCTTATAAGCTCACCGGCTTTCCCCTGCTCTTGGTGCTAAGCTTCTTGACCGTTCATGGGACGTCAGAGCTCATGGAATAAGGGAAGTTACTCCTACCAACTTTAGCAAACAAATTGATATAGGAAGAGTCAACTTGATCCAACCTCCTCCAAGGTCGAGGCAAACTGCTACTCCTGCTTCTACTTGAGCTGACCGTCCATCCTCCTTTGTTGTTGCTCTAGCTCTCACTCAAACTAGAGGTCAACCTTCTTCTGCTATCGTTTCAGCTCTCGTCCAAGCTGGTCTCCTTTCCTCTTTAATGATTGTAGAGGAGACTTTGCTTACCCTGACCCTCGTTTTGTAATTAGGGCCAACTGAGGTCAAAAAAGTGAGATCAAGGTCTTTGGGCCGTAGAGAAGAAGCTCCAGCCAGGCCTTCTTCCAAAAGGCAAAGGACTGACAGGGGAAAAAAGATCATTGCTGGTCCTGTGGTAGGGCCCAAGGGTGTTCCGCAGCACCCTACTGAAGGCTTGGTACCCAAGACTTTGGCTCTTTATAGCATTGTTAACAGAAATGTGGGCCAAATCTTTGGGATTTATACAGAGTCCCTAGAGGATGATAGGATATGGGGGAGTGCCTTGGCAGAGATATTGACCAACCACTACCTGATGATCGATGTCATTTTCTTCTTGTTTTGCTTGATCCTTTATTTATGTTTTGATTCCTTACTGCTCTTTTTCAAGGGGTGTTAGAGGCCATAAAGCTGAGAAATGAAAGCCTAAGCTAGGAGGAGGAAAGAGGTTAGCTCGAGGCCAGCCTAGCAGTGGTGACCAATGAAGCAGTTGAATTGACAAAGAAGTTAGAGGACGCTGAGGCTCAGTTGCAGAGTGTCGATGCTACAAGGAGAAGGGCTGAAGAATCCTTTACTCATGAGATGGTTAATTGGGCTTTAAGACTTCACAGGGCTCAAGATGAGCTTCAACAGAGGAAGGAGGATTTGGCAATGTTGGCACAAGGGGCTGAAAGTTTTCAGAAGTAATCTAAGGCTACTCAGGAAAGGGCCACTCGTGTCGTGGACAAGGCACAGCGAGTTGAAGAGGCAGTCAGATGAGCTGAAGAGGCTGCCAAGCAAGTTGAGGAAAGGGCCACACGAGCTAAAGAAGAGATCGCCAAAGTGAAGGAGGAAATGTCTGCCATGATCGATCAGGCTAGAGAAGCTACGATTTCTAACACCACTGACAGTTTCATATACTCTTTGTGACAAAAGCATATAGATTTTGACTTCTCTTTCTTTGGCAGGGAGATCAAGGCAATCATTCAAGGCTTTGTTGAAGGTACAGAGGCAACCTCTCCACTAGGCACTGAAACTACTAGTAATCCTCCCGTTCAGGGCATAGAGCGAGCTTAGAGCAATCCACCAATGCAAGAAGCAGTTGAAAAGAGGCCTGGAGAACAAGTAACAAAAAACATGCCTATGGCTGCTATGAACTCCCTTGCTACCTAGGATCCTTCTAGTTCTTTGGCTCCATCTCATATAGCACCTCCATAGCTTAGCTTTAGGTTTTCTTGACCTGATTTTATACTTGTTGTAATCAAGACACCTTTATCTTGAATTTTTGATCTATCAAACATTTTGTCGTTTCGTTAACTAATTTGTTGGTGAACTACACAGACTCGAATGAATCATATTAGATTGTAGCATGTGAGGTTTGAGGATCTTCACTTCGTGAGCTGGTCAGGCTGTCCTCGTGGTACATAGTTTTTCTTCATTGAGCTTAAATAAAGTTGGTTGTCGATGAAATGCATTAAAGAGCATACTGTACATAATATAAATAGAAAAAAGAATTCTTTGATCCTTATTCAAATCGAAACTTTAAAGAATGTTACAAATCTATAAGGCCAAATTTGCCTTTATTGATAATATGGCCAGAGATGCTCGGTATTCCATGCTTGGGAGAATTTAACTCTTTCGATGTTTGTCAGGCTATATCCCTCACTTCTCAATTTCTGTTTTATTATATACGGGCCTTCCCAATTTGGACCTAATGTTCCTTCACTGGGGTTGTAACTTCCTGGTAAAATAAGGCATAGGATGAGATCACCTACTTTGAAGCTCTAAGCTTAGACCCTTCGGTTAAAATGCCTCATGACCTACTGTTGGTAGGTCACAACCCTAAGATGAGATGTGTCTCTTATTTCTTCAACAAGCTCAAGACTTGTAGCGAGCAGCTAGTTATTCTCCTCTAGGTTAAAAGTAGCTCTCCAATGTGAAATTACTTCGAACTTTGCTGGTATCATGGCTTCAATTTCATAGACTATCAAAAAAAGGATTTTTCCTGTGGTGCTGCAAGTCATAGTTCGATAAGCCCATAACACCTTCGATAGCTCATCTACCCATGCCCTTTTTCTAGCTTCCAATTTTTTCTTCAGGATTTATTTAATGATTTTGTTCACCGCCTCAACCTATCTGTTGGTCTGAGGGTGGTCTACCATCAAAAAAATTTTCAAAATCCTGAGGTTATTGCAAAACTCAATGAACTGCTTTATAGTGAATTGAGTCCCATTGTCGGTCACTATTTGTTGAGGGACACCGAACTAGTAAATAATGTTATTCCAAATGAATTTCTCAATTTGAAAGGAAAAAATTTGGGTCAGCTTTTTTGCTTCTGCCCATTTGGTGAAATAGTCTATAGCTACCATTACGTATTTATAGTTTTCGTGACCTATGGGAAGAGGTCCTATTAGATTGATCCCCCATATTGCGAAGGGCCAAAGGCTGACCATTTGTTGGAGGCAGGCTAGAGGATATTGGGAAACTTTGGCAAACCTTTGGCACTTATCACACTTCTTGACAAGGTTGATTATGTCCCATTTCATGGTCGGCCAGAAGAAACCTTGCCAGAGAATCTTTTGAGCAAGTGACAACCCTCTAACATGATTTTTACAGTGTCTAGCATGAATTTCCTCTAGGACGAGGTCACAGCGGGACCATCAATGCATCGGAGAAGTGGAGCCGAGAAGCCTCTTCTATAAAGCATATCATTGATGATGCAATATCTAGCAGCTCGGGAACGTATGCAACGTGTTTCTAATCTATCTTTCGAGAGTTCACCATTCCATAGGTATTTCAAGATAGGACTCATCCATGAGCCATGTACCACAATAGTTGTCATTACGGTGTCTTTCTACTCGATGCTCGAAGATGGAAGAGTTTCTATCGATATTGCACCTAAAAAGTCTATGTCCTTTGCTGTAGCTAAGTGAGCTAATGTATTTGCATGTGTGTTTCGAGCTCAAGGGAATTAGCTGATCTCATGCCTTTGAAATTTGTTAAGCAACTCTTGAGCCCTTTGTAGGTAGACAGCCATTTTTGGTCCATTTGCTTGATATTCTCTTTTTATGTGACAAACGACTAGTTGAGAGTCACTAAAGATCTTCATATTTTTAGCTTGTACCTCATTTACTAAACAAAATCCTACAAGTAGTGCTTCATATTCTACTTCATTATTGGTAGTTTGAAGTTTGAACCTTAAGGCATAGAGGATTTTATGCCCTTCCAAACTGATTAAAAGGATTCCTGCTCCTACCTTCAACTCACATGAGGACCTAACTATATAGAGCTCCCACCATGATCCTTCTGAGGTTTCCACCTCTTCCCTTGCAGGTCTAGTAAATTCTGCTATAAAGTTTGCTAGGGCTTGTCCTTTAATCGCTGACCTCAATTTGTAATGGATGTTAAATTAGGCAAGCTTAATTGCCCACTTAAGCAGGTGACCTAAGGCGTCTGCCTTCTGGAGAGTCTATCTTAATAGATACTGAGTAGGCACCTTAATGGTATGGGCTTGAAAGTAAGGTTGCAATTTTCTAGATGCGACAACAAGATAGTAAACAAGCTTTTCTACAGGAGTATAGTTTTCTCTTATGTTTAGCAACCTCTTACTCATGTAATACACTAGGAGTTACACTCCACCATCTTCTCGGACTAGGGCTGCGCTAATGGCATGCTAAGATACTCCCAAGTAAAGAATTAGCTTCTCGCCTTCTTATAGTTTAGACAACAATGGAGTTTGGCCTATACTCTTTTAAGTGTATAAAGACAGCTTCACACTCTTTGGTCTATTCAAAGTGTTTAGCTTTCCTCAAGATGTCAACGAATGGTAGACATCTATCTGTTGCTTTTGAGATGAATCTGCTAAGTGCCGTGACCCAACCAATTAGGCTCTGTTCATCTTTAATCCTAATCAGTGATCTTATATTGATAAGCACATTGATTTTCTCCAGGCTTGTCTCTATTCCTCTATTGTTGACTATGAACTGAAGCAATTTTCGGAGGCTACTCCAAATGTGCACTTAAGCAGATTAATTTCATCAGGTATTTCCTTAGGATCTATAACATTTCATCTAGATCCTTTATATGATTCGTAACCTATCTGGACTTCACAAGCATATCATCCATATAAACCTCCATGGTTATCCCAATATGATCTTTGAACATCATGTTGACTAGCCGTTAGTAGGTTGCTCTTATGTTTTTAAGCTCAAAGGGCATCATGTTGTATCAGTACAATCCTCAATCCATGATGAATAAGGTATGCTCCTCGTCCTGAGGCTCTATGGGTATCTGATTATACCCAGAGTATGCATCCATTAAACTGAGGAGTTGATGCCCAGTCGTTGCATCAATGAGTTGGTCAATCCTTGGTAAGGGGAAGTTATCTTTTAGGCAGGCCTTCTTGAGGTCTGTGAAGTCAATACATGTCCTCCACTTTTCATTTTTCTTTTTTACCAAGATAGGGTTTGCCACCTAGACTGGGTAGTGAGCTTCTCGGATGAAATTATTTGCCAATAGTCTATCTACTTCCTCTTTTAGGGTGTCAGAGCACTTAGCGGTTAGTGGTCTCCTTTTCTAATGAACCGATTAGTGGTAAGGATCGATATTCAGCTTATGTGACATAATTTTAAGGTTGATCCCTACCATATCATCGTGATTCCAAGCAAAAACATCTAAGTTTGCTTTGAGGAAATCAGCCAGCTGAACCCTTACTTTGGGGGATAGGTTCTTCCTGAGCTTAAGGCACTTCTCGTCATCTGCCTCATTGACCTTTATCTCTTCAAGCTCTTCGATTGGCCTGATCTCCCGTTCTGCTTCCAGGTCACAGGGGTTAAGGTCGTGACTAATCCCAACTGAGCTTGGAGCTCAGAAATCTTCATTAGATACCACATCAACTCTTTTACCCTTCTCCCCAAGCTTAACAGTGTCCTCGTAACATCGTTGAACTATGTACTGCTCGCCCTATACACATCCAACTCCATTCAAGATTAGGAATCGCACTGTCAATGTTCTAGTCGATATGACTAAATCTAAATCATTCATCGCTAGTCATTCCAGCATTATGTTGTAGGCTGAAGGGCAGTTTACAACCAGAAAGTCAACTAGAACTATGGACTAATGGTCCTTATCTGCCAAAGTGATAGGAAGTTTGACTTGCCCTATAGGTAATATTGCTTTACTAGTGAAGCCAAAAAGAAGTTTGGGTGAAGGTTTGAGATCACTCTAGCTTAATCCCATCTGTTCGAAGCACCCTTTGTACATGATATTGATTGAGCTGCCAGTATCCAACATGATCTTTCAAACCTCAGCATTGCTGACCTTGGCTCTAATGACAAGAGCGTTGTTATGAAGGGACTAGATTCCTCATGTATCATCATTTACAAAGGTAATGCATTCTGGGTCTGTCAGACTCACAACCCATAAATAATACATAGCTCACATTTCATATATATCGTTCATACGAGCTACGCGAGGTTCCCATAATGTGCAGCCCTTTATGGATCATGAAGATGGTTCTAACCACTACTATTTGCTAGTATTCAGCACTCTGGGAAGGCTGCACTATCTACTGCTGAGGTCATTGACCTGTAGGTCATACCACATAATCTTTTAAACAACCTCTCTTGATTAGGTCCTCGATAACATCTTTGAGTGACCTACATTCAGAGGTAGTGTGCCCAATGTCGTTGTGGTAGGCACATAACCTATTAGCGTCCCTATACTTTGAAGGGGTCAGCAGGGGCCTAGGTCGCTCAAAATTCTCCTTGTGCTTTTCTGTGGCGTATATCTTCTCCAGAGTATCAGACAGGCTACTATAATTATCATGGCAATCTCGGGGTTCAGGTTGCTCTATCCTACCTTTCTTAGCAGGTCAAGCACCCATATCATTCATCTGGCCCATTCTGCTCTTTCCACGGTTATTCCTTCTCTTGTCCTAGCTGGAAGCTGAGCTACTAACTTCACCCTTCTGTCCAGGCTTTTTTGGATTGAAAGTTTCCTCTCATAGGATTTCTTTAGCGGCCCACTCATAGAATTCTACCAATCTCTTTATCGAAGATTTGTATATGCTTTTGTACAGTTTCTCGTCTCTATGAAGTCCCGCTGAAATCGCTATCAAGATGCTATCATCAGAGGGACTTTCCACATTACTAACCTCACATCGAAATCTCACCATGTAATCTTTCAATGATTCATCCCTTCATTAAAAAATTGTGGCTAGGTGGCAAGACGATACAAGCTACTTCTTGAGGGCTCCGTATTGGTTGATAAACTTATTCTAGTATTCTTCCTAGCTACTAATGCTATGAGCTGGAAGACCTTTGAACCACAATTGTGGCACATCCCCGAGAGTAGCTAGAAAGACTCAACACTTGACCAGGGGATTGCTAGTTTAGAGGTCCATCTGGATGTTGAAAACATCTAAATGATCGTACGGGTCACTTCTTCCATTATATGGCGAGATGATTAGGACCTTAAATGGTTGGAGGAGAGGCTCCGTCTCGATTTCTTTAGAAAGCAGGGTTCTCCCCTCATAACGACCTAATCAATCTTGATCGAGGGACATTTCTCCAACCTTTGCACCCTTTGTATAAGCTCTTTGATCATCTAATCTTGAACTTCAGATCATTGATTCCTGCCACTATCATGGCCCACCTTTGAGCTTTCAGTGTAGTGCAAGTTCCCAGATTGCTGATTTTTATTGCACTTGTGAGCTCATCGTCCCTCTATCTCAGGTTGTAAGCTCGAGGAGCAATTTGAATCTACCCGCTGGGCTCTTTCTCCAGCTAATTTCTCCTTTCATGCTAGAACCTCTCCCTGTGGCTGTTAGACCACTTCCGTGACCAAGGTGGCTTCTCCTTGTCTTTGTGCTCTCTGACTGTGTACCTGAGACAATGCCTCGACTGCATTGGCAAACCTCTTGACCATACTCTCAAGCACTTCTTGGCATTGATGTAGAGCCCGTACGCCATCAATGTTTGGAAGGATGGAGGAAATACTTGCCAGGACTGGGTTTTCATCTCCAAGCATATTTCGTTGTTGCCCTTTGTGGCCGCTTGGTTGGTTAGCGGCAACATCTGAACTCCTAGTTACTCTTTCTCTTGCCATTGTGATCAATCGATGAGTAAATGAAAAAGTAGTCTAGTCCCACTGGGCATGTCAAAATGTTGACAATCAATTTTGATAATCGATCAACCAAGGATTCTGAGAACCAAACTACTGTTAAGAGTACAAAGAATGTAAGAGAATGATGAGAGATTCAGAGGAAGAATGAAGAGAACACGGAGAGTTTTATTATGGTTTAGATAAAGTCAAGATGACATCTACGTCCATGGTGATTGTATTGGCTTTAAGCGGTTATTTTACTATACAAAGCAATAGTACATGTGTTTATGGCTATTTCTGCAAAGTTTTTGCATGTATTTTACTATATCTTATGCAATGGCTCTCCTTCCCTATTTATAAAATCCAGAAGGGTTATGAGTCATAATTTATCATTGTAAAACTATGATTACATCTGCATTAAGCATTAAATACTAGACATCAAATAATAAATATCGGGCAAATCATTGTCAGACTTTAGAGGCTAATTTGTAAGTTGGTAGAGTATTCAAACTATCTATTAGATATTAGATATTCCCAATTACACTGAGAGAAGCTCGTTGTAGCCTTGGCCAGTTGGAAGCTTTGAGTTCACACTATGCAACCTGCTATTTTGGCTTCAGCGACCTCGCTTCAAGTTAGGCCATGCCTTTTTCCCCTGACCTGATTCTTTGGGCCTCTACCTATTCATTCTGCCTAGCCCAAAAATGCCCATAACACAACCCTTCTTAAAATACTAAGAAGCTCTTGAATTAGAATAATCTATAGTCAAAAGATAACTTCACTTACAGCATGCTTGGTTGAAAGGAAAAGGGATGGAAAAAGAGTGAAAAAGAAAATTTTAGAGGAAAATGAGGATTTTTCCCCTGCTTGGTTGAAAAAGGAAACTGATTGGAAAGAAAAAAGAATGAAAAATAGACCATGAGCCCTATGGGTTTTTTTTCCACCCATATGTGCTTGAAAAATGGGTGGAAAACCACTCCCAATTGCTTCCTCCTTGCCCAATCTGGTTTGCATTTCCTCATTCCCCATTAATTGTTTCTTTCCTTCCTATCAACTGTACCACTTCCCACTATATGAGCTACTTCTCTAGCTTGCTATGTGAGCTTCTCTACCTGGCTATCAGCTTTTTTGCTTACTGTGATGCGAGCTGCTTGTCCTTCTTGCCGATTTGCTTCTTTGCGTTATCAGTTTGCTTCTCTACTTGTTGTTGTGTGAGCTGCTTCTTTTGCTCACCAATCTGCTTTGAAAGCTTACTGCTGTGCGACCTGTTTCTCCTGTTCCCTGATCTGCTTGTCTACTTCTCACTATGTAAGCTGCTTCCTTGCTCTACATTTGTGTGAGCCACTTGCTATTATTCCTGCTTGACCGATTGCAAAAGGGGTTAATGCTTGTGCTTGCAAGTTCCTCTTTTTTTGTTTCATTTAGGCACTTTCCTGTTTGCATTTTAAATATACCTATTTGCTCTATTTCATTGAACCAGGATAATGTGTTGAAGAGGAAGCCAGAATCTAAGTAGTTAGAGAGACGTGTAAGTAAGCATTTCTTGCTTCATCTTTTTGTATTTGCAATTTTGGGTTCGTCTCAAAATGTGTGCTTGTAAAGAACAAAGATTCTTTGCCATATAAGAAACTATATCACTGCTGCTATGATAATTTTGCCAAGGCTTGGTTTTTTAATGTGTATAATGTTAAAATTTTATGGACTGACATAATTTTATAATATATCAGATTAATTAGATGTCACACTCTTTGAGCTTGTTATTATAAAGTCCAATTATTTATGATCATTTTGATGGGCTTATGTGGATATTGGGCCCTGTGTTTGGGCTTGCTATGATAGGTAGACTTGACCCATCTTGTTTATATACACAGGGAGAGGCCTTATTCCTTTCCACTAATCAGTATACAGTTTCCCAATCTAAATTGATACAGAGAAACTTAAGGTGGAATAGGGATAGTAATTCTCTCTTTTGCCTTGTAGGATTCTAAATCTGTGATGCCTTCAGTATTTAATACCTTTCTAGGTAATTCTGGTTAATCTTAAATCTTAATTTTGGTATTTGTTATGTTTTCTTTATATGCCATATGTTAGGGATTAGATTGTATTTGATTGAATAATTCTAACATATAATGTTTAAGGAAGGTGGGTAATGCAGAAATGCTTGTTTTTGTTACTTTATTTTTTATCAAACAGGTTGGCGGTGAAGCCAACAGAGTTTGTTTCTGAGTGTATACCCTTTACATTTGCTAGTAAAGAAAGTTTAGCTTTTCTACTTATATCTTTCTCGTGTTTGTGTTGAATATCTCTCTTGTAAACCCTGTTAGCATGCTTCTTTGTTCTATTTATTGTAATTTCCATATATTTTCTAGGATTCTTGATTTATATAGTTGTTTCTAATTTATTATGTTACATTCCTCTTCTCTTAAAAAGAAGCACTCTTGGTAGAATAAAATACAATAATAATTTATTATGTTGGTAGAATTATACATATGCACCTGATTTTGTAAATAGCATATTTTTGCACCTAAATTGATCGTTGCTCAATCCTATTCTAAGTTGTAACTCATTAGTGTGGCCTCATAGCAATAGCCATTGTTCACATTCCAGTCTAGTCTAGCAGTAATTTTAACTCTTTTAGCACTAGTCTTTTCTCCTTTAAATTTTCTTTTACTTCTATTAAGGTATTCTGGATGAATTGATGATGATCTCTTAAATATGGAGATGATGTTAAGAGGCTATTATTCTACCTATATTACTTTAAGCATTCCTTTAAGTTTGATTTATGAACACATAATCTCCCTTAATCCTTAATTGTAACATTATACATCCATCCAAATATC